>BGZK01002367.1:0-61087 GCA_005406025.1 Eumeta japonica | reverse complement strand
GCAACGCTTAATTTCGTTTTCAACATTTTAGTAGTAAAGTATCATTTAATATCATGTTGCATATATTTGCAATAAATAATAATGTCATTGAGGTAATTTCTTCATGATTATTTTCGATTTTGGAAATGGAGTTTACAACTTTAAGTCTTTAATAGTCATTTTATATAGTTATATAAAGGGACATCTAATGATTTCAAAATTACATAATTGTGTAGTTTGATAAACTTAACTCAAACCACTAAATGAAGCACTAAATGCTGTTTAGTGTTTTATTTGGTTGGATTTTTTATATAACTAATAATTCACTACTTTATATGTATTATATCCATTTTCAAGTAAATGACTATTTTCTTAAGATATTATTTTGTATTTCTTATTTAATTGCTCTTAAAACTTGTTTGTTTCACTGCTCCTGTTATTTTGATAACATAATATAAAGAAAAGAACTTCGTTCCAACCGGGTATCCCCGACACCTCTAGTTTTCTTCTAACGTACGGGTAGTGAGTTAGCCGTTCAAACAGCTCATTACACTGGAATTCGACACTTCCGCATCGACGACGACAGCAAAGCGAATCGTTAACAAAACGACCGCGGTTCACAAGCGTGCACGCACGATGTCGGCACGACGTCCGTAAGCGTTAATAAACATAGGCTTCCGAAAGTGTGAAAACCGGTTACCGGCGTGCGACAACAAACGGGTCGTCCACGACCACCACAGTTACACGGACCTACAATTTGTGGGCGCGACGGAGCCACGACACACTTTCGACGTGTCGTGCCTTCGGTGTCGTTGGCGTGCACTATGGCCAAACGAACCGTCGTCGTCGGCGAGAAGGAAAGTAAAATTGAGGGTATCTGAAAACTTTCTAAGTCGGTCACGTGTTTAGCGTAATGTGTTGCACGTGCGCGGTACCTACTGTCTGAGGAGCTGATTACAAAATTGTATAAAAATTTGAATAACAAACAGAGCACCGCGATAACACGATAGCTAATTGACGGTAATGGTTCAATGTTCAAAGACGTTACCTTCGAAACCAGAAGATTCAAGGTTCGATCCTCAATATGGGCAAATTTTCTGATGAATTTTGTGCAATATGACGCACGAAATTCTACCGTTTTGAATTGCCTGCTTATTATGTAATGCGCTGGTCCAAAGCTCTTTCTTTTCCTCGTGTTCCTATTTTACACCATTTTTGTGACTGACTTCAGCGGCTTAGTTTCGTGCGTTGTACTGCAAATCTAATTAAATAATTCGTCCCGTGCTCCAGACCATACCGAGCCGCTATTCTCGATATGGTTATCGCCAGCAGACAACAGCAGTTAGCAGCTTTCAATCTCAACTGTGTTAGCGGAGTTTCATATCCATGCACCTTCCGCTGAAATAAAACATCGTGGGAGACTATCTCAGCAGTGGGGTGGTAAACATGTTGATGCAATAGTTAATATTTAGTAGGACAATAATTGACAAATCATTAGCTTCGCTTTGAAAACAATAACAAATATTAAATTGAATTCGTAATTCCATTAAATAAACCATTACGATTCGTAACATTAAATGATTGCAGCAATTTTATTCGCGATTATACGACTCAAACGATGCCTCACAATAGCTATAAAACAACGACGAGCTCCCGAGACACATGTTTTAGGACCGCGTCTACTAGACAACGCATTTATGACTTGGAAGCCATTAACGAGGCAAGGCGCCCTGCATTACACGAGGCGCGAGTGAACAAGAAATGATGCAGGATCTACACTCGCTCTGCTACACGACCCACTAATTATCAAATTATAAGCGAAGTGTGAAAAATGCCGGCCGTCATCGTGGTAGCCGAGTGCGAAGCCTCGAACCGTACCAACTGTATCGGCATTGTCGACGAACAATCCCGTAGCCGAGTATGCACGTGTCGTTATATATGTATCAACAAACGCGCCGGCGCTCTTAAGTAACTGAATTGATTTGTGTTGAGAACTAATTAATTAATAAGATGCGAACTGACACGTGATTGATAAATCCTTTATACTGCGATCGTATATAGTTTGCGATGAAGCCTATTTTTTTTCATTTCTCCCATCCGGTTTCAGCGGATGTTAAATGTATACTTTAAGTTGTGTGTCTGAGTTTGTAAATGTGTGTAAGAATTTATAATGATATATTTATATACACTCAAAGAAACTGGAACAGTAATTAATACAATAAACTCTAAAAGTAATTTCAAATCTATACCTATAAATAACAGTTGAATATCAAAGCTCAATATGATGTCACATTCGGCATATAATAAATAATATTAGAACTGTGATGTTATAAGTGAGATAAGTGTATAGATAGTATCATCAATGATAAAACTTAATTATTTTTTAATTCGCGGCGCGGCTTTAACGGATATTTCATTCACAGATAACCTCATGGTATCAGCTATTCACTGCATCTATTTCACGTCGTGAAATTTTACGCAAGCATTATAACCTCAAAAGTATTTCATCGAGGTCAAAACTAACATGATAAAACAAAAAAAACCAATGTCAAAAACTCCCATCCAACGTATAATATAATAAATAAATAAAAATAATACTTATATATAGGGTTACACTACATACAGTATTCAAATATGATCTAATTTAAAAAACCATTTCAAGAAAGAGAATTGTTTATTATTTTATCTAAGTGGTTAAGTCAAAAGATACTTTAATATTTCTTGCAGATATTTCTCAAGAAAACGGTTTAATCTTTTTTCAACCTTGCATGAAGCATTAAATTATGTAATAAATTAAATAGCATATATAATGCAATAATTTAAACATCGTAAATAGTGTAATAAATAAAATATTGTTTAAATTTGATATGGATATATTTTGAAAAACCCGTTAAACTATCCTATCTAACCCATCAAACGTATTTGAGTAATTAATCCGGTCAATATGGATTATTAAAAAGACAGCCATTACCGTAAAGAGTAAGCGTTTGAAGAGGTTATAGTTCTATTCAATGTTCACAGTTTATTTAAATGATAGTTTTTAGCACGCACATAAAAAATAAATGATTTTCGCCCCACCGCAAGAGATCGGTTAGCTATAAATATACGAGCGATAAACACACATTCACGTCTAAATAAATCTACCGACTGTCATTACGCTGTCAAATCCATACCATCCACTCAAATATCCGTAGCTCGCCGCAATGTTTCGCCCGTTGTATGATAAGGTTTTGCCCGCTTATTTTTAATGTCCATGGTTTTAGTGTCGACAAGAAAATGAAATGCAATTTTCATGCCAACTTCGAAGTCATCTATCGCATGATTGAAAAATGAAATATAAATTGAATGTAATATTGAAATACGAAAACAATGAGAATAGTGTTTAAAATCTCTTCTTATGTTTGCTTAATAAATTTATTAGAAATTTATTATTCTTTAGACTATAACTATTCAAAGTATTCTCTAATTATTTGTCTGTAGATAATTTTGTAGTTACATTAGCCGTTTCTGGAAGTTATTTATTTCAGTCACTGAAAATATT
This sequence comes from Eumeta japonica, assembly GCA_005406025.1. Taxonomy (NCBI): domain Eukaryota; kingdom Metazoa; phylum Arthropoda; class Insecta; order Lepidoptera; family Psychidae; genus Eumeta; species Eumeta japonica. The sequence continues at coordinate 57,567 of BGZK01002367.1, read as the reverse complement.
TTCATGAGTTACGCTCAGGCGTTTCGCCGCGACTCTTTCTCTCATCGTGACCTTGCGTCAGCTAAGTAATGCGCCCGGATTAAAGGAAAAAACATTTTAATGGGTGATTTAAATGATTAGGTGCATGTTCAGTTTTTATTTTATTTTTGTATTTATTTTCTCCTTCGAGCTGTAGCTTGTAATAGACGTCATATTATATTACTTTCGTGCAAATTATCTACATATATACATTTCAAACATAAAGTACAAATAACTCGATTAAAACTTCTTGGTGATATGTTTTGAGCTCAAAAAAACTCCGAAAGGTACATGCTTACTCTAAGTCTTTCTATTCATAAATATGTCGTAACCTCGACCTTATACATCAATCGATGTGTTTTTATAAGTTATTTAAAAAATATTTTATCGCAGAGAAATATACTATTTTTTATAGAGACAATATACGTCACAAGAAAATAGCCGCGAGAAGGTCACTTGTCTTTTTCATTTAATCACTATTGTGTCTTTGTCATTAACCACTCGCACGCGTAATTTAACAAAAAATCAATAAAAATTTAACACGATTGATGTGTTTTTACATTAGTATAAAGTTTAAATGAAGAAAATAAATGGAATATCGTTTTTATATTAATACGATTATCATCATATCTACATGGTGACATCTGTGGACTTCACTGTAAACTACGCGTATTTGTGGCTGTAATGTAAACATTGTTCTTATTCATTATATTATGATTTGATGACAAAATAGTATGACGTGAAGTATATATGTTATACGTCACAGCTTTTTCAACAATTTTTCTTTAATGGTATCTCTCGATCAAATTTATAGGTATCAATGGTGTTTAGGATACTGAATGTATTTTTTGATAATGGAAGTGATTAGTTCTTAAAGTGTATCAATAGCTTAAATTAAAATTAATGATAAGAAAATTACGAAAATTAAATTTTATTAGACCATAAAATTTCAACTTACAGAAAATGTTTTGAATACCTCTAGTCTGATAGAAATCGGTCGGTTCGATGAATGTAAACAGCATTCTCGCACAAACACAACATCTTAAAACCCATCACAATCGCTTCCCGAGATCCGAAAACGTGGATATCTCATAAAAACTCGACTTCCACAAATCAGATAGAAAATAATTACCCTATTATTACCAAATTTTCAATTTTCGTAGCGGGAAATCGAAGAGCCCAAAGCAATTCTGCAAAAGCAAAAGTTTCTCTTTGCAAACCGTCGAACACTATTACGCTATACTCCACAGCGTTAACCGAGATTTGGTCAAACAACAATACCATATTTAAAATATACACGCCAGCAATTCGCGGCGCGTCATATCAACACTATCACTCGGATTGTTATATTTTTCCACGCAAAGAAGAAAACGATCCAGCAGCGCGCGTCGCGATTCGCCAGGCCGCCTCCCACGCGGTTAAAGTACCGTAAGTCGTTTTGGTAAGCGGAGCAATTTGTTCGGTTCGCGTGCTCAACAACCGCTTTTCACCTCACCTGACTTGTAGGCCGGGTGACGGCGGGGATTTTCAATGTTGCAACAGACTTATTTGACGGATTGCCAAAATATGCCCGCGGTCACAAAAATAGTACAGTCCGATCGCTTCTTGGAGATGTCGCAAATGTATATTGTCGACGACGAGCAATAGATTATGTTTAAAATCAGATATTAAAACTGCTTTTTACAGTCTGTATTCAGGTTTTGCGCAGAACAGGTCCCGAGTCTTGAGGGACATGTGCAGATCAAGGGATCTCATTGGCGATCCATCTATCTGCTCATCGTGACAATGATAAAAGCACATACATTGTGAATGGACTATTTAAACAAAACTCACATTCAACGCTGGGAAAGTGATTTTCACAATCGAGTACTTTTGAAATAAAATTTTGGTCTGACATTTATTATATTTTAAAACTGAAAGTTTTGAAGCTCGGACAGTTGCGATTCTATTGCAGCAGATATGAGCTATATATAATACAATAATTTCGAAGTTGTTAAAGGTTAAGAAAAATTGAAAAAATCATATTGCAATAAACTACAATAACTAAAAACACAATTTTTCTTTAGTTTTAGATACTTGGTGGCAACTATAAAAGATAAGTTACATTTAACAGTTCGCAATCGTCTGTAATAATATTTTACAAGTTAGATTCTAAACCCATATATAATTATATATCTGATGTAAAATGTCCACCGTCTCTGCCTATAACTGTTGGATGCAATTAGAAATTCTCGCAGCGCCCCTAGCGAATTCGAAGATGTAACACGGTAGCTCGCTGTAATAGAGATATTTGTGATGCAGGAAGTGTTATTATACCCTATTACGTTAAATCTCTTGCCGGTAATGTCTTTGAAATGACCTTACCATTTTTGTGGTATATTTCGATTCTTCGATTCATTCGTAACGTCTTTGTTGCGTCACTAAAACACGAACTATTCCATCTTTTTGTTGTAAATTATATACGACAATTTTCCCCGTTTCATCTCCGATCATAAAACTTGAAAAGATCATAACATTTATGAAAGTGTAAGAAAATCGTGTATTTTAATGGATTAAACATAAGATTTTCAATTTATTATAAAATCGAATCAATGAAAGGACATAATGCAGTTTGTTTATATTTACATCTAATGTGTGTATATATATATATATTCCAACTTACTCAACAATTACAAAACAATATACGTGAAGCAAAGCTTGAAAATTAGGAAACGACTCTTAAGTGTTGCATAAAGCTCGTTGTCTATTAACCCAGTTGCTTTGTGATGTTGAGTTGTGCAAGAATTATGCTCGAGCGATTTTAATACCTGTCATTAAACCTCATTATTGGATATCGCGAAGGGCACATAACAGAACACGACAATCATAACATGAAATCAATACCCATTGTAATCGAAATTCCTGATGCCTTACAGTGCCACAGTACCCGGTAATGTATAATTTGATAAGAACAAGTACTTATTTCATGAACTGCCTATTAGAGTATTAATAATATTTTTATTCAATAGTTGACTTTACAATTCATGAATATAAGGTACATATTCAAAAGGGCTACTATTAATCAACTTCATTAAATTTTAAATCTACTAAATTATTAGTTATATTATTCAAAATATTTATAGATGATATAAGATGAAAAGCTGTCGCTACCAAATGGTTAGGGTATTTTATTTCTACAGAAAATGATCGATAACAATTTAACTTTTTTATTACTATTCCCTGAACTATTATGGTATGCTTTAAAATGAACGCATATTTTCAATACGCTAAAAACTTTTCACTTTAAACACTTAAGAATAAAAAATATCAATTTGATATAAGTATGTAATAGACTACCAGAATAATGTTCCGGAAAACTTTAAGTTATTATATTCATGAAATAAAGGACAAAGGAAAGAAAATGGGGAAAATGAAGATAAAAAGATTCTTTAAAGAAAACACTAGAGTTGGATTCTACCAACTTTTCCTAACACAAATAAATTTCCTAGCAAATAAAGTTAGCTATAAACTAGCTTAATTTGGCTTTGACTATTTCATAATATTAAAATGAATAACAATATCAAAATCGTCATAGTCATTTTCTCAAAATTTTGAACCAAATTGAATAAGTATGAATATATATAAATTATTCTAAATTAATTCAACAATTTAAATATTTAAGCCATATTACAATTTATTTCTTTCTTATCACTAGTCGTTGGATGCATATGGGACACTGACAACTTATAAAGTTGTAGATTATTTTGTTCGAATGGATAAACCTTTAAAATTTCCTTTCTCCATTTTATCATACCATCATTATTGTTCGCAAGGATTTGAAAATAGAGCGTAACACGTGTATTTACGCGGGATGTAAACCACTTCCGCGCGATACGCCTCACTCGCGCCCGCTACCGCATGCGGATAAACGTACGCCCCGCTTTGTACAGTCGTGCACGAATGAATAACGAGGAACAGGACACGAGAAAGAAAGAAAAAAATGGTCATACACAAAACGCATTATTTTCGCGAGCGGAAAACGAAAAGACGACACACTCACACGAGAAATAGGGAAACAAAGACGCAACGATCGACGCGAGCTCTCGCAGCGCATGGCCGGATGGGGCGAGCGCAAAGAGCTTTCGGTGCTTCATCTGGCCCGGGGAAGCGGCGCTCGGCGGGCGGCTGAAATTTTGATACAGATCTGAAAGTTTCGAGGACCGTGGACTCTGCGGCTTTTCGGTACGACCGCGCGAAAATTCGTATTGCAAAACACCGATAATGAATCGCGCTGTCCTTAAAAGTTTTCTCAATTAATATTATTGATGTTGTTGTAAGCTCACGCCTATTTCGCAGACGGATAGACAGAGATCGTAGACTTCAACGTAGATCGTAGATCTTTGTGTGTCTTTCTTGCTTCATTGACATCCATCTATCGTTTCATGGAAACTCGTCGATGGACAGCGCCTAAATTTAGCCATTTTTTTATATACCACCAATTTGGTCTGCATAAAAGTTCTAGATGCCTACCGATTGTTTCCATGGCACACGCTCCATGATTCCTCATGTCAGTCTACTTTCATCCAATCCTTACAGATGGTCATCAAACCACCTAACATATCTTTTCTACTCGACATCTTTTCAAACCATGTCGTCTGTCTGTCTACCTGTCTGTATATGAATCGAAATGTTTAACGCCAAGTCAATTCAGTTTCAAAACTCTTCGCTCGTTTTTCGTTTTTTATCATCACAAAGAAATATTTCTGCGAAACGACATAACGGTATTATTTATTGCACGTCGTAATAAAATTATATACAGCGAGCAATTCGTATTTATATTCCATAACACGGCTCGTGTGTATAATTCAACAAACGAAAAACAGTTTTAATACATCGAAAGCCATTTCGAAAGGGGACGATCAAAATCGTGATTGGAAAAATCATTTCACCAAAAGCTTAATTGTTCGTCGTTCCGCTTGTCCCGAAACAATATTATCATTGGACTAATTTGACCAACCCTTAAGAAGCCGTCACAGAGAACGCACCGACCGGGCCTCTCCCGTTCGGCAACTAAATCCGTATTTAAGTTGAACAAGTAAATATTTAAGGGTCGTGCTTTGCGTACGCGACACACTGGCGGTGGTTGCCCGCGCGCCGGCGGCCTGAGCCTCCGGAATTGTTAGCGCGGGCGTTCACCCGCCGGCGCCGGTCGGCGTAACAGCCGCGAAAAATCTTCAAATTAAGGGAAATGTTCTACATACTCATGCGCGTTGTTATTTTTGGTTCGTGCTTCATTGAACAAGGGAGCTTAAGTCATTTTGAGGGGTGAAATACCTATGTAACTTTAAATGTTATTTGTCATTATCGTTCAGTAACAGGATTGAATATGAGAACATGGCATAATGTCGTAATATAATGTATGTTTAGGATTTAAAAAAAAAGAAAATAGTTTGTCTTGCAGACCAGTCTCGGAATTTCCGCCGTTTTTCACCTCGGCGAATTCAATACATAATTATTTTACACTTTGAAACTGTTTGAGACCGAAGAAATTTTGAGTAGGTATTTATAAATTTTGCAAAGCATTTTATTGAAAATCATAATATGAAACAAAAAAAACACTCAAAATTTTCAATTACTATAACTGTTGAACGAAATAAATTTCGACCGGCTTTGCATCATCATAATAGCTTTTTTAAAAAATAGAGCTATTTCAATTTTGTAATTTATCCGAAGAGCAGCTTTAAAGTTATTTAAAAAATAGGCTAAAAAATTGTTCTCGAAATTTTTCAAAATGTATAGAACCAATTAATTTCAAATTATCAAGAAATATAAATTGAATGTAACTCCAAATACACACTAATTATCTTGGAAATGGAATTGCTTTCTATGAATTCAAAACTTCTATTGAAAATACCATTTGCGAAAATCAGATTGTCCCGAATATCCGGAATGTCCTGATATCTTCCCGAATTTAAAAAAAAAATCACTTAGAGACAAGACGGAGACACGCACTCCGATGAAAAAATACAAGGGAAATATTTTTTGGTAATTAGCGCCCTAAATGTTGAATATGAATTCTAATCATTACTCTTCCTTTTGTACTGACTATAATTATATGTCTAAATATTAGAAAGTCATGTAAAACTGCCGGCGATGGCGCTAAATAAATTGTCACACAAGCGACAGCACACGCAAATAGGATATTAAAAGTCGAAAAAGCTTTTAAACATTCACACGCCAGCCTTATAACATCGATACACGTATAACGGAAAAAATCTAAGGCAGTCGTTTAATTGGATCTGGGAATTTTCAAAACAAATAAAAGAATAAAAAGTAGCGTAAAGTCAATTTTTTGGACACATTTATGATAACATTCGCGAACTTCGTTTAACATTTACTTTTCTAAAACTGTCAAAAACACTATACCATGTCGGCCTGTTCGGACAAAAGATATGGCAGTTGCATGTACTTAAAAATAAACATTTCTATAACTCCTCTTAATTTTATCTTAATTCCATACTTGATAATAATAAATATATCGTATTATTACAGCCTAGTTTTTAATATACTGCAATATTAGTTAAAAATCACCAAAAATAACTTGAAAGTTATGTATTTTAATATGTGGTCGTAGATAATTTCAAAACGGGTACAACGACAAAGCTATGAAACCACGCTTCGTGTTAAATCATAATAAAGTGATTATACCAACGGATTACCATGTCTCATAAATGCGATTACGTCACATGTTAGATACGTCCTAGTCGATTATGGTAATACGACGAAACTTTAAAAATATTACAATATTAAATTAACAATATAAATTATGGTTATTTCTGCTATTGCTAAGATTTATTTTCATACAAAAATACATACTCAAAAGCTTACATCAATTGACAAACTGTTGGTAGTTATTTTAACTATCGACGATATTTAAAATAACAAAATATCGTATCATACTATCATTACAACCAGAAATAAAAATGAAGCAACATAATAAATAAACAAGAACATTTCACAAGACATCAAGTGGGTCTCCTTAACGAGCGATATCAGCCCACTGTGTAGGCTCTTCACGTACGCGCCGATTACTGGTTCGTTAACTTATGGCGGGCTCTGTACTCAAACAAACTTCAACTCAGCTTCTAGATCTAAAGTTTTCGAATTAGTTGAGACCTCATAAGGCTTCGATTTAGATATTTCCAAACAAGTTTAGCTCAAGAGGTTTAATATCTGACAATATTTGCACGAGCAGTTTATATCCATTACGATTAATCTTGTAGCGAATTGTAACTTAATTATGATTATGTAACTTTATATTGAGCAATAAATATATTAATAGCCAATATTCATTTTATTTTCATGCCTTTCGATGCAAAGAAAGCAAAATTAATAACAGAAGTTACAAAATATCAAGATATTAAAAACGTTAATGAAAAGTCGCATTTTAGAAATTGCACGAAAACAGCCCCGCCAAATCACATTATAATATTAATTTATTATTCGACCCTCGAGCGAGCAAACCTTTAGGTGTTAAAAGTGAATCAGTATTATGCATCTTTCCACCATAAAGGAACGTTCTATCCATAAACAATAGCCATAATCCAAAACAGAAATGCAATTTGTCGTCGCGTTATATATATACAAAGCATATTCGACAATAACGTTCCTAACCGTTTTCAGCCATGTATAAACGAAATATTTTATGCGTAATCTTTTGTTATAAGTTATTGTTATTATATTATTTATAATAAAGGTATGCATTATAATGTTTTATTATTAAATTAGAAAGTAGGGTATAGTATTATAATGTTACATATCAGTAGTATTATAATGATTTAAATTGTCACCTTAACCACGTTTAACGTCGTAAAACACGCTACAATTCCATAGTAAAATATTATTATTTTTTTACATTCTATGATCACATCGTTAATGAATATTAATAAATATTGACTCTATTATTTGGAATATAATTATTTTGAATCAATTCCATCTCAAAATCTAAATGAAATACATGAAAATGCCTAAGTCTTATATTTATTATTAATATTTAAGTCATTTGTGTATTCAAAACCCATTATTATTTTAATTATCCCGCATGTTTTAGTGTAAGTAAAAGCCGTTGCTACTTTAATTCATCTCTAGCGATACCTGAACACTAATAAATGCGGAAAACAAAGATTTAGACAAAATCCTTAGCTCTGTTTTAGAACACTAAATGGATTTATGCAGTTCCATACACGTACTAAGATTAAATGTATATTAAAAGTGTAAGAAGCAACAAACAGAAATTTATAATTTTGAGAAGTTCAGAGGAAGTGTATTTGTGATTACTACGATAATACAGTTGAGAAGTATAAAAAAAAAAGTTATGGCAATTAAAAGCAACAAAACCAACTCACGCGATCATTTAGGTCAAGCAATTACAATTCCAGTTATACACTTTGTTTGGCCGTATATTTGACCTAGTTAGCGTCACTACGACCTGACATTAAAGCCCTTTCGATGGAGAAAGGACAAAGAAAGGGTGTGCGGCCTTAATTATGACCGCCTGCTCGAAAATAGAGGTCGACTAATAATAATAATAATAGGCTAACCTTTCGAATAGATCTAACCCTGTACGAAAACAAGGGAATTTTATCGAGACCAGCCACCGCTTTATATAAACAATATCACTGTTTAATACGCGAGGATTGGAAAGTTTCGGACTGGGATACGAAACGTGTCATACTTTAAAGATTCTGTGGGTAAAATGTCAAAACAAAAGGTTCGTGGTAAACTATGTACTGTATCTATTTACTGTGAATTACCATCAACTAGAAATGTGACACTTGTAGAAATCATCTACTAGCAACTGTTAGTAAAAGATTTCAATTAACACAAAAATCAAGAAGATTTCCTGAACTCAAAAAATAAGTTTGTTTCTTTATAGTACTAAGTGTTAGTATTTTATTTAATTTATGACGAAAATACTTATTATCGATTGCTATATAATTATTATTTTCAAATGAAATCTGAACATGAGCGTATTAAATATAAATAAAGATAACTTTGTTTTATTTTCTATAATTTCGACAATTTATCCGATGATTAAAGATTGTTACAAGATTATATTTCAATAAGGTCGTACTTCATTACAAGGTTATGTCCGCGAATATATTTCTGGAAAATAATTAATTTCGTATATAAAACAAGCACTCCGTGAGCCGACAGATGAAACTTGAACAATTACGTGTGTATTTTTTGAATCGTCAGGAAATATTTTATTGTGCAGGAAATACTTTGAAATGAAGTGTTTTTATTCATTATCATTAAAACCAATACTAGAAAAATTATATTACAATTTTCATTTAACACGCTATTGTACATGAAAATAATGCATATTATTTTACACACAAAATTGCATTTTGTGTAAAATTGCTTACTACTTAAAACATAAATTTACAAATACAATACGAAAAGTTCCGACGTGAATATATATCTATGTTGTACTTATACACAAAATAACGTTTATATTATATGTAATTATATTATCAATGTATCTCAACCCAAAGTCAACTCTCATGTAAACATCGTAAACGGCCAATATATGTACATACTTATCTACAGAGGTGTCGGTTACAGTAACGGTAACAGTGTCGTGAGTTCAATGGTTTTCAATCTCAAAAATGCATGTGTATCTATGTACGTACATACATAATATATGTACGTACTTATAAACAAAGGTGTCAGTTACGGAAACAGTAACAGAGTAGCGTTCAATGGTTTGTTCTCATCTCAAAAATGTCAAAAGCGCCTAAGGAAGTTTCCGCTTCAAAAACATTAATAACTGTGTAATTTTCTAATACACGATATATTGATTTTTGTCATGATTTATTAAAATAGGCTAAATTTGAAGAATTAGAAGTATGCTAAGTATTCTGAACAGAGTCGCGTATATAATATATGAAAAGGTTTTATAATCTGTGCGTGCTATAAAGCAATATTAGGTAATACTTTTATGAGCACTCTCTCGTCGGTGTACCAACATTGACTAGCACAGCTATTTTGTATTCACTGAAAAAATGGTCATGCAACCACAAGTTTGAGTAACCTTACGAATATTTGATTTTGAATGAATCAATATAAAATTTTGTTATCTTTACCGACTCAAATATTAGTTCGATTAAACCTATTGGTTAAATTATACGCATTATTTGTTAATACAATGAAATAGTCAGCTATAGCAACGAAATATATTTAACATTGCAAAATTATAATTTGGCTAGAAACATTTTTCAGTCTTTAACTGATTGATAAATGTTAAGATTTTTATTTATTACATATTTGAATTTAACACAAAAAATATTTTCAATTATATAACCTTACAGATGCACGAATGATTTCTACAACTGTACACAATTTTAAATCGACAGCATTGTAAATACTGATAAAATTGCAATGGCATATAGATAGGATTCTCACAATAAAATTTCTGTTCCTGTCTATGAACTAAGAAATCCTAAATAAAACCGTTCGCAAACCTATAATACTCTCAAACGTTATATACACATGAAAAAGGGATGCTTATATAACTTGAAAAACTATATTCAAAGATTCCCGAAAAAAATATACGAAAGCATAATCTATTTTATTTCGTCAAGTGAAGAAGCGAAGCCAATCATTATATCTATTAACTTCGTTCGTAATAAAAAAAATATCTTGAAAAGAATAATACGTTTATATGAAATATTCAATCCTAAAAACCGCAAGTTGGGGAATCGGATTATCTACTCTAGATCCGTGTACTAACGAACGAAATGACGTGAATTTTGTAATCATACTAAATTTAAATTAAATATCGCATCACTATTTCTAAATTTGAAGAAAAACCAAAATGTTTATGCGAGCAACGTTTATACTTAAAGTTAGTAGGATTTGAAATAAATAACAGAATAGAACTCCGCTTGTTTAACCTCGAAATGGCGTATTTGGAATATTCCAACCGATATCAATTGGTTAGAATATCCCAAGGAATTTATTTATTGTGGGTCCAACATATTCACGAATTTTTTATAATTACGGATGACTACACTATGTAAATAAACCGCACCGCTTTACATTTTCCTCACTATAGTATCATATTTTAATTACAATAAGCATAATAAAGTATAAAAAATCCTAACAAAAGGTAATTCATTATTATGCTTTTATAATTTATTTTCATTATGCTTATTGCAATTAGAATATAATATTGTGTAAGGGAATTAAAAATTTGACAGTTTTGTCTTGGTGATCAATTCATTGACAAATGCGATCAGTTGAAAGTATTTCAGTGTTCGCTACACATATGCGATATAATTAAACATAAATGCTTTGTTTTCTTAATGTGTACTATATTTTCCTTCTCCATCCTCAAATTCCAATAGGGATATACTGTAATAATAAGCACAAATGTACGGTTTATTGATAAATATTTGTTACATTAAAATCGACGTATGTGCTCATATGGACTGGCGAATACATTTATTAACAACAAATGAAAATCGTTATATTTAAAAGTAACAGATTTTGTTCAAAATAAATTTAATATGATTTATTTAGAAGCTCTATTACTGTGATCCGTTTTCAATTTTAACTCGATGTCTAAAAGCTATAAGGGTGGAGACAGAAAAATAGCAACTTCGCAAGCTTATAAACAGCAAAATATACACTTCAAAAGAAAACTCCCTTAAAAACCTAAACTAACATTTTTAAATACCTATTTAATGTGTTTATCAAAAATTTTTTATGTATAGAAAACTTCTCTACATTTTTTCTTCAATGACTTCTCACATGATTATATGGCAGTTCATATAATACACCTGTTTATTAAATTTAGAATCCATCATAAAAACATCAAATGTTAATTATTGAAATCAGAATCCATGAAAAAGAAATCTTAAGTACTCTGTATGTCAAAAGCTTAAAAATCGAATTTATAAGGTTGTGAAATACTGAGGGACAGATGAACAGGACGATATTGAAAGGGTTCCTTTTTTGCCTTTGGCTACGAAACCCTAAGAACATTATTGGATCTCCGATCGTAAAGCAACATAGATTTAGTAAAAGACGGTAAAACTTCGACAGTTCTCAACTTGTAACTCCTTAAGTTTCAGAGAAGGTAATCGTTTAAAGTTTCTCTTTACTTCTCTGCTATCCTAAACCAGAGACGTTTCCAGCAGATGTCGCACTGCTCGAGCGCTTACCTGCGGATGAGGGCCACGATATTAATGTTTCAAAAGAAAATATTTTTTTAATAAAATCCTACACGCATTCTTGACTTCAAGACTTCATCTGAATGAATTCAGGATGGACTTCGTTCGACATTTACATTTTAACATTTCCTAAGAATCGTATTGAATCATTAAAAGACATCGTGAAATAAAATTGCTGTCATAAAAGTAGTATCGCCAACATGGCGTCACGATTTTAACCACGCCAAAAAGACTGTCTACGAGCTATTCTGAAAATTAAATCCTTCCGGAATTCCTCAACCGCTTTCAGTGCCTTCTTTTACGTACAAAATAGTTATCTATTAATGACATATACAAGCAAAGTCGGCAGCAATTACAAGCCTCGGGGATTAGATATGGATATTGCTTAGGCAGTCCCTATGATAAAATACTGAATTCATTGTAGTTCAATGCTTTCATCGACACGTAAAATCACAACAACGCAAAGAAAACAAATGGAAAATAGTAGGAACGCAATATAGCGGAACTGGACGAGGTCAGGCTGCAGCGCGCGGCGCGGTCGGCGCATGAAAAATGCATTTCGGCGTTTACGTGGAAAGCGAAGCGATAGCTGAAAAGCCATTTCGCCAGCTTGAAAGCTGTGCTGAAACGCTTGTTTCGTAGTAGCACAACAATACTGGATAAATTAGTTCGATAATGATTATTTATTGTTAATTAAATTTTACGGAATAATAATATGAAATCTAAAAAAGAAACAATATGTAATTATATCGCCTAAGCGAGGAATTAAAAAAAAATAACATCGTTTTGTTGTTTCAGAAAATTTGTGTTGAAAACGTTTAAGAATTGAGAAATAAAAGGTAACAAAACTAGCACAAATTAAAATTCTCTTACCGAATGATTTATTCCCCAAAATACCTGAAATCAAAAAAACATTTTTAGTTGATAAGATAATTTCATCTTATATTCTAAAAGGTTATATTCAAAACTTGCGACAATACGGTATAATGTGCTTATATGAAGAATTGTAAAGCAGTTCACATTTTAATTTTCGGCTATTTCTAAATTCTTCTAAAGAAACGCCGTGTTTGCGTACATTAATATTCTCGTTATCTATGGCCGTCCAGCGAGGCTAAGCAGCGGCACAAGCTTAGCCGAGTCCGCCCGGATTACGGACTAGTATCCAGGGACACGCCGCGGCGAAAATGTTGAAGCGTTTATTAATCCGGTGGAATTAATCCTTTCTCATTGTCAATAAAATACATTGGAATAAACCCGTTTCTAGATTGAATTTTATAAAATCACATATAAGATTATAACAACAAACCAAACCATTTAGTTCTGTTGCAATGGTAAAATTATCATTTTTTCTGTAAAATAAATTGTTTATAAGAACGTTGCCCGTACAAGAGGGTTCCAAGTTCGATTTTAACTGTCGGTCGATTAAACCATTCGCTCCGGACCTCGTTGTCATTGCATTGACGATAATGGTAGCATGCCCGCTATTATGCGCAGGAGTTGGTCACGGAGTGCTTACCAACTCATAAATAGACTAATATATTGATAATCGTTTGCGTTACGATGACAGAAAAGATAGTTATAAATTTACTACATTTGTAAGAAAACTCCGCTAAATCGCGTATAAGCCGTGAAATTTTCTTAACAAAATTTTATATGTATTTGTTAGAGGAGTTACAATTTCTTCGGTGATCAGCATTAAAGATATACCACCTAAAGAGACTATACAAATCATATAGAATACAGCACGATATATACACGTCCAAATTCTTTTCGAAATTTGGACGTGTAATGATCGTTATGTGTATTATACAGTAAAGAGAAACTTGTGTGTTTCAATTTTTATAGTTATATTTTATAGCTGTAAAAAATAAACGAATATTAATAATATTTAAATACGTACGGCGTGAAACGTGTAAGAAATACTTTTATTATACTGTCATATACGAATAAATTGCATTTCATAATAATAGAAACGGAATAGAAGTGTTTTTAACATTGACGACACTATGCATTTTTATACTCACGTGCACAAGTTAAACCAATGATTTTGTATTTAATATAAAACCAACTGATTCAGGTTGTATTTGCTCTATATAGAGCAAGTACAAACTTATAAAAGTTCATATAAATATACGGTTATTATCAAAATTAAGACATTGTAGATAAAACGAAATAGTAGACAAAGTAATCGTTTAGCAAAGACGAACACCTTTTACCTACGCCAAGACATACGTATTGAGAGGTACGTTTGTACGCAAACAGCCGGCTGATATATTGAAATATCACGTGTATATATCATTCCCATATCTCATGGGGACTTGTTTACGTCGGAAAATAAAAATCCCACCTCGAAGATATCCTTTATCGTGGGGACGAATTTATGGCATGAATAAGTAGCTCAAATGAAGACGACGCGACGCCATCGCCGGAGATACGCCTGCAAGCGAGCCCCTCCTACACGCGAATATTCAATATCGATTATAATTTGGGTACATGCAATAAGATGCGCGTCTATTATGCGATTGTAATAACAGTCGGAAGTAACAATGGACTAAAAACAACTGTAAGATTTTCATAATAATAATAATGTTATACGATCAATCCTTGAAATACATATATTTGTGTTAACTACTTAGAAAGGTTTACAAAATTTAAATTTGCAATTTTACTTTTAGTAAAATAAACACTGGAGTGAAATTGATAAAAAACATATAACTCTGGATATTGGCAACGAATTGAAATTGAAATAAATGAAATTACAATATACCATATATGTCGTATCGTATCGTATATATTATATATAAATATATGTATAAGCTACCTACTACTTACATATAAAGATACAGGTTACGTAGAAATGATGCATACAAAATCGTCAGACTACGTAAATGACAACATGAAAACGTCAATCGGGCGAATTTCATTCCGGCATTCAACAGGCTTTTCAGAATCACTAAAGAAGACAAATACAAAGCAAACAGGAAATTATTGTACGAAGTAGTCACATTAACTATAGGAAAACGGTTACGAATTATGCAACACCGATTTTCAATTTTCTGCATCTATGATACTGATTCTACTGCGGTTTATAAGCGGTTTCCCTAAACGCCACCCCACCCCCACCACATCGGAGGCCGCTTCAAAGATGTTATCATCGTAATTGGTCTCCTTTCAACAAGATTATCGCGCTGTTTTCCTTTAAGGCAATTCGCTGCTATTGTTAGGGGATCGTGAGAAAATTCTAATTTTATCCCAACTTCTATATGTGATAATTCATTTGGAGACCGGTGATACCGTATCGCGAGGCGTATTAGAGATCGAGAAGTAGCAATTCCTTAGTGAAAATGGGTAGAAAATTATCTCGAGTGTCGTTACTTTAGTTGACGCACTTCACCTCGTCCTTCACTCGAAGCCAGTTTGGAAGAGGAATACAAAAAAAAAAATGTGAAAATATCGAAGGAAGTATGCAAATTTACAAACAAATTTTTGAAAGGAAGCGAATGAATCGCGAAAAAAATATTCGCCGAGGGTCGAGTATTATCGTTCATCCACAGGATGTCGTTTTGATAACGCACAACTGGCACCCTATTGATTTACGGTTTTATCGCGTTCACACTGAATCTGTATACTATTATGTACGGAGTTCATGCTAATATATCATGCAATATCACGTCATTCTCTATTAAAGTATCTGCTCGTAAAAATCGATTCGGAATTAAGTACATCCATGTGGACGTATCATATGATTCGGGAAAAACGCAGTCGGTACCGTCCTTTGAGAAGTATACAAACACTAGTCGTCATCCGCCCGCTTCTATGGCTTTAAATTAAAATTTAGCAATGTTTTTTTATGTCCGAAATTTTATTTATATATATAAAAAAATCGTAGCTTTTTTTTTTTTATTTCTACCATACGGCGTATCTCATATATAGCCCACGCAAATATTTTTAAAATGATAGAATTGTGATCGGTGACTAATAGAACGAATATTAATCACAAAATTTGATAAAAAGTTTATACAGACAGACTCAACAGACCTATATCGTGATCCCTGTATAGATAACAAATTTAATTAGGGTTCAACGCATTACCGAATAAACCAATACAAATGTCAGTCAGTGTACATTCGGCACACTATCGACCGAAAAAGATTAAAACCATTAAATATGTAATATACTGCAGAGTTCTTCAATGTTTTATGTGCAGCAGTTTATTGTATCCGTATAAAGCGGTTTTATGTTCGCTTTCGCGCCGCTAAACGCGTCGCTCGTCGGCGTCCGTGAAAGCCTTGCGGCACTGGGTGAAAACCTGCGGTAACAGTGAAATAGCTAACAGTGAAATTACATCTGTCGCGCACGGACGGACCCGTTTGGCGAAATTATGGCATTGCAAGTGAATTAACACATTATAGTTTTCTTCTAGAGCCTGTATTTTTTATATATCTGCGGCCTCAACCAAATAAAAGCTTAGAATGTATTTTTATTCAACTACGGCGAAGCAAAAAGACGATTATACCTTATTTAATTCAAAATACTATTGTGAAAAGTTTCGTTAGAATTGATATTAGAAAACAGAAATATTTTTGTAATCAAATCGTTACACTCCAGATCAAAATACTTGGATTTATGACTATTATTATTAATATAAAGAAAGTATAACAATAAATTCGTGGAAAACCATAAATATAAAAAAAGAATCGGCCATTGAGAACGAGCACTGAATTAAACGTGTTGATCCATAAATTCGGGAACGGAATCAGCAAACGTATACATAATCCTTTGATACGTTTGGCCGGCGTTCCATAACAGGAGACAGTGAAAGTTTTTTTTTCCATAAATAGCGGTCTGAACGTAACCGATGAAAGTGAAATTTATGATTTGAATGGGTTACGAAATGTTTATTGTATTCGGACACCATAAAAGATACAAAGGTCGTATACGATTTTCATAAACGGCGCGCGAGACGGACAGACAAGGCGGTGGCGACGGTAACTAATGCACTGTGATTGAATTGGCCTCGATAGGACGACCCGGCAGTTGGTACAGTCACGGGTCGGTAAATTGTCATTCGATTCCGAAATAGATCGTTAATGTGTTTGTGTTCCGTAAAATTTGAAGAAACTAAATATCGAACCGCAAAATTTTCCATTAAAAAGAGTACATATTAAGAAAGTTTCTTACATTTTGTGTACCTTGACAGTAGTAAGTTTTTTTTCATTTAATTTATTTACTTTTATTTTGCTGAAAATTCATTCTAGGTTTTAGTGAAAAATTTGACAAAAGACCAAGTACGAGTCGGACTCACATGGAGAAGGTTCCGTACTTATAAATCCTTCTATTAATCCTTCATGAAATTAAACAACAAGTTTTATATGAATTTTCTATTTACCATTTTGTGCCGCCTTTTTAATATGAGCAAGGTCCCTATTTTTTTATTTAGGACTCGGTACTTTGGGTGATAAGGGAAATAATCGATATTTATACATATTTTATAAACTGTAAAATTTCGAATTATAGAATAATACAATGTATTTCTATTTGCTATAACGAACTTTTTTATTTGATATATCACATGATGCACTCGATCAAAGATTTTTTTTAATTTTCTAAGCAGTCCATAAAATTAACCTTTAAAATCGAAAATATTTAAACCAAATGTTTGTGATAGGAGACCTAAATATGTACCAAATTATACTTTTTTCGTTTGGTAAATTAAAAAAAAATAGATAGTGAGAATATAGTTGAGCCTATAGTTGAGAAATATGGACAGATAGATAAATATGAAGCATTACAATAACATTTCTGTTTTTCATCTGGTATACGAAAATCCCTAAAATTACTATTAAATAAAATTAGTATAATTAGTATACTTGTTGCTCAATACACACGTTACACGAAATTGCTACATTCGGAATTTTCAATCTACTAATTATTTACTAAACAGACATCTATATTTTAAAACGTGACATTTTTCAACCATTGCGACGCAGTAGCCTTTATTCGAAAAATAAATAAATAAATACAAACCTAAAGAAATGAAGAAAAGCAAATCCGTAATAAAATATTTGAAATACCAAAAAGCCAATATCTATGTCAATGCAAATGCATTCCCGCATATTGCGCAACCCAGGTGGCGACCTCAAGGGGCTCACGACAAACAAACTGTTATTCAGCCTAACTACCAACAATAACACACATTTATTATTTAAAATCTGACGCAATTACTATAACAATAAGAGCGATATTATCATGGACGTGTGTCTGACACTTGAGACTTTAGTAGAAGTGCAATTCAATGAAATTTTTTGTTTCAGAAATTATTTTCATTTAACTATAACAAATATAACTTTCAAACTGCTACTAGTTAGGTTAGTGAGAAATACTATAGCAGTGATATCACTACAATTCAATAATATTATCGTACACAAAATTATAGGAAAATTGTAAACGATTTTATGAATATAAAGAAACTGAGCAATTTATTTAAACAAATTGCAAACATGACGGTAAATCAAAATTATTTTAAAAAACCGTCCGAAAGCTATGCAAGGTGCATTTATTAGGCCGCGATGCGATCGCGAAACGCAAGCGATGCATATTAATTAAGGCGGCAAACGTTCAGCCGTGCGTAATACAGCGGATTTTAGTTTTAATGATCCCCCGAACGACAATATCCTGCAATTTAATACAATTTTAGGTTTATATACGAAACATATGATTGTTAAAAAAAATTACCGCAATAATTAATATAATGTGAACTTTGTACAAAAGATATTTTTAATCGGAAAAGTATTTTCTCGTGCAGTGATTATTGGCTAATAATATCTAACGTACATGAAGGCCGTATAAGACCTTTAAATAATAAACCGCAACAAAATCATAATTTATTTTGTTAAATAAATTTTTATCCTTATAGAAGAATGCAATAGTGGTTATCCTCAAAACGGTGAACAACGTGTGATCACTTCTAAACTAAAATGGCATATGATTCGTTTTTTCCTCTTCACCCAGTTCCTGAAATGGACTCGGATCTGAAATCAAGCCGAATTTCTGATCTCACCCAAACGGTTGCCAGTAAGAAAGAGAACATGCGGCTTATTCCTTCTCGTTAGTTGAAGCCTTCAATATGTTTAAATAATCTATAAAATCGCATTAAAACTGAGAAAAATAGAACGATTCCTTGTTAGTATAATTCTTATACTTCAGTATTGAATTTTTCAGTGTCCTATTTTTTTCAGCAAAAACAAAATGGCTTTGTAAAATGTAATTTTCAGTTTAAAACCAATGAAGTATATACAATGTAAACCTACAAGGTATTGTTGAATGTAGCACAGAAAAAAAAAATACAATAAATCATATTCAGAAAATTATTTCGTAACAAAACACTTTGATATCAAAATTTCCATAAGATGAGGTAGTTGTTTTGAAATTCCTTAATTACATATTGAAAGGTATCGTCGTGCCGTATTTTAACTAGCCCACTGCTGAGACGTACCCTCTTAAATTTTTGTTTTAGTATGATTTCATTCTTATTATATCAAAGATATCCGCGGACACGGCGTCCAAAGGTCTCGAGCCTTTGACGACGCAGCGTGTCCGTTTACACGTGAAACTGACTTGTACGCGCACCGTGTTAACCGATGCGTAGAAAGAAGGCCAATGTTTCCGCAGACTCGATGGCGAGGAAGTGAAAATTGGATTTCATCGTGCACTTCTTTCAATTGGACTTCATCTGCACTTCTTTCTCTATCCGCTTGGTATGCGATATTTCTTAGATTACTGTAATATTAATTTTAATGATTTTTGTGAAAAATAAGTAGGCTGTGGTAAGAATTATATAGATCATTAATAATAAATCAAATCAAATCAAATCAAATCAAAAATAGCTTTATTTCGTAGGTAATAGAAATTACATTTGAGATGCGTCATAAACAATTATTTTGGCATTAAAATTACCACCTATTCCAAATGCTGATTCACCATGAGAAGAATGGGCAAGAAACTCGAGGTTTGCTTTTCTCACTCATCCATACAAAATATTGAATAATTAATAATTTAATACAACACTTAGTAATAAAACGAAGCAACGTGATAGCCGAGCGGTTCAATCCCATGGGTTTTTAATATCATATTCAGACACAGTATAACAGCCCTTGCCATATATAATAGCGCTTCATCGATCCTATAACAAATAGCTACAAAGAACCGGCTGTTTTGATCGCAGCACTGGACCCTTTAAGTTAGCGATGGCGTTACGTAACATCAACATCAGTGAAATAAGACGTCAATAAATACTTGTCAGAAGAGTTTCTAGCAGTCACTTGGTGTCTTTTGTAAAAGGTACAGCAAAGAAATCAATATTTTTGAAACGAAGTTTCTTAATGCGTCTTACGGGAGGTGTTAGTTAGCATACATCGTCACGTAAGGAAAAGCATATGTCTCATCCATTTCACTCTAATTAAATCTCTCTTTCTTTTCTCTCCTCTCACTCCGCCTCGCTCCCGCTACTGCTCCAGTTCTCGCTCTGGTTCGCATACACACAACACATGAATAGAAATAGGTAGATCGTACATTATCGGTATCAAACACTTTGACCTGCAAATTTTCTCGCGGTAACGCGAGGTATCCTATAAAATATATTTCTTACATAATATACAGTGACATAAAACTCAAAAATAAATCAGTTATACACATGTTCCTTTAATTTTATACTTTTACTTTTAACCACACAGTCATATGTACAAGTATATATATATATATATATATACATGCATATACGTATCAATACGTCAAATAAGTCTGCAAGACTATAATAACTTCCACAAATACTAAACATTAAGTTTTGTCTATACAAAAGCAAGAATAATGAAGCCTGCTCCGGCCAGACACGGCTTTGGGATTATTTCTATACTGGTAAAATAAATGTTGCCGCACGACCTAAAACACAGCAGACATCGACAATTTATTTGTATATATAAACCCGTTGCGCACTCACGACCTAGAAAGTCTAAAAGTTTGTAAGTCTAAAACTTCCAATCTTCATTTCGGCCTGTATCTTCGCTTCGATTTGTTCGATGACGCCTGCTCCCGTCCATATAAACAGGTTTATTTTCGAACGTTACTAGATAAATATAAGGCCTACAGTACCTAGCTTTCTAAACCTATTTTTTAACTTAGGAGCGCTAACCGTGTCTTGACAGCGTCTTACTAAGTTTTTATAAAATTACAAGATTAATTGCTATGCGAATGTAATTATTTCTAGAATCTAACGCAAAGATAGCACGATTTCTTCATTTAATTTAACAGACTACAAAACACAAAGCTAGATTTTTTCATATAATAAGCTACAGAATTCATTTAAATGCTTAATTGGATATTTAAAAATATTAAAACCAGTAATTATTTAGCAGTGGTCAGGCGCTCACATCGGGATGATCGAAAACGTGTCACAATAGTCAACAGTTCCTTTTAATTCAATTGACATTTGAAAATATTAGGTGTATCTACTGCTTTTTAAGTGCTAAGATGGTAACAGAATATTATCACTTTATTCCCCGTTGTGATCTGCAATCGCACAACATAAACTCCCGCATAGCTGTAGATAAACTATATTCACGTAAAATAAAGCATTTAATGCGCGAAATGAACTGTCATATGGAATATACAGGCAACGTCACACTTCGCTGGCTTTACGGCTCACAAGTTAATAATAGTATAGAATAAAAATACCTTATGAAAGGTATTTTTTATTCTATGGAATGTGTTTATAAAAATACCTTAAGAAGCTATTTTTTATAAACATATTCCGCGATTTCAAATATCAGTAATCGGATATATATATATAAAGTTGGGTATGGCGGAAGAAATGAAAGTAGAATCAATGCAGTGGAGATGCGGTCTCTACGTAGTTAAGTGTGCAGTGTGTTCAAAACATAGATTTAGGTACAGTGATGTCAGACAGCGATGCGGTTTGAAATAAGATGAAGAGGTTGAAGTTGAAAAAGGTATGTTGGTGGTTTGGCATCTGGAAAGGATGATTCAAAAAACTAACAAAACAAATATTTAGAACAAATGTGTGATGATATGCTAACAAAACGGTGGCTTATTAAAAAAGGTCAAATTTTAAGCACCAGAAACCAACAACCTTGCATAAGCACATTGATTGATGTTAGTGAAACAAAAGATATAGGCAAAGATCATAGCGTGTGGAAATCCATATCCTCTGCCTACCCTTCTGGTACATATGAGTTTATAAAAAATTATAAAACAAAATTAAAATGTTCTTTACCTATATCAGTCAAGACAAAATCCTAAACACCGGCAAAGACAACAAGAATTCCTATTCGCTCACTCCGCTGTAACGACAACGAGAATAAAATTAAATGGTGACAGCAAAAAGGCAATGACATATCTTTACAACTGCCGACTCGCTGAAATCGCTCGCAGCCGCCGCCGCCTGTATCAAGTTGAGTGCACTTCACTTTCGAGACGTCACTCGGCAAGTTGTTTGCATACATACAAATATACACGCATAGACGTGTACGTGTAGGTGAATCATCTCACGTACCGTGGATCCGAGATCAAAATTAGAGTTATTTAAATAAAACGTACTTTTGCTAATCATTTATATTTTCAAATAAGATAAGGCATGTATGTCGTCATTTTATATATATATAAGAGCTATATATAGTGTTAATTTATTAATGAATTTTCATTGAGACAACTGTGACGGTATCTAATAAAGGTATTTTCATACAAGTGACACTAAATACAGGGAGGAGTAAAAAACATATACAAAATTTCTGGCGAGTAAATGAAACCAAGAAAACAACTAAGAATTTTTAAATACAAAGTTTTATCATTTCAAATGAATTAATTGCCCACCTTGTAAATATTGCCTATACTGTACACATTTACTGAGAAAAACTTTTAATTTACAAAATGATTCAACTAAATAAATTAACAATGTTATATTATAGTAATAACAAATCCTAATAACGGGCTTGATACTATGTCAATTTATCCAAAAAGTAGCAAATCTTTCTGTTATTCCGGGCTACATCCATCGTTGTTTTTTAAATACAGATATATATATATACACATACACACACACACACGTTTCCTTAGTACAGAAAACAGATAATGAAAGATGTTTTCACTTCCGATACAATACAGGCCCTCTACGCCGACGTCGCCGCTGACTCGCAATTCCACCTCGACCTTTGGTTTAACAACCACTGATTTCAACTCCATCCATGCAACATGCATGAAACAAAGTTGCAGATGAAGCTCGATTTTTTTTTTATAATAACGTCATCATTATTCTCATTAGGGTTTATAAAGAGGATTTCTTTTAGTATTCGAGAGAGGTATTAGATTGCGAGCGAACAGACAGGTAGGTGGTCATCGCCCGCCCATGGACACTGGTAGTGTGATCTCAGAGGAGTCACCATCGGTGCGTTGCTGCTTTTCGGGTAAGAATAGAATATCTGATGGAGCGAGAATGGGATGATGCGGAAAGAATGGGACACCGGAACTTTCACTCACTGAACGAAATGTAAAGCGGCAGCTGTTATTTCACCAGTCGAGGCTCCCATTTTCGTCCATTCGAAGATACATAATTTTGCCTTTAAAACTCAAATGTCTACTATTTTTTTCTTTATCGTCTTATTAACTTTTATTGACAGACAATGATAAATAGCAATATATTGTCAAGTTCGATTTGCAAAATTGATAATCACCCATAAACAATATAGAGGCAATGGAAAGAACCGAGTTTGGAAAACACGACTTTAAATTTGGTCTTTGTGAAGTATCTTTAATCTCCTATTGCATATTCTATTGTATAACGATGCTTCCGCGAAACTAATTATTAAACGCTTGCCTGCGACAAACAGCGTGCAACCGACCGCTGACCCTAGAATCTGTTCTTCTACTACTAATTCTCATCCAGCTAATTGAATATCGATTCAAGAGGATGGATACATGTCGAACACCTAAGCGAGTAATAGTTTTCTATTTATCTTAATCGTCAATTAATTAGTCACTATTTATACGTACGTTTCATGCCAGTTAGGCACATTTCTAGGAAAATGCAAACAGTCACATCCACCAGAGTGTTATGAGTGTTAAACTACCAACAAATGCGCTCCCAGCCACCTCGCCTGACGCACAGTCGCGCAGAGTTGTACGTCAAAAACAATCAATCACTAATAGACATGCATGTCGTTTGTCACAATAGCCATCAGCAAATCATTGATCCAACTGACACAATCTTCAATCGTTTTACTGTGTTTATTTTTGTAGCAATACTAAACACATTTATCGAACACTTTTATAGACAAAGATGACGAGTGAATAAAGTTTTGTTTGAAGACAATATTTAATATTTTTGAATATAAAAGCAATACCTTTTATATGGATGGATTTTTCATATTTCTTAGATTCGCTAGTGGAAGTTCCATGCTTGTTTTAAATTATCCACGTTAAATATTTGTAGAATTCTATTCTTTAGTCTAAATATTTCAATCGAGAGCCTATATGTATTATTACAGGGATGTTTGAGCTTTAACAAATTTTAGATGTTTGTTTTCTTACTACGAAATGTTTCAAACAACCGGTTTGTGTTTTCGTATTCTATTCTTGTATCCTGACGTTCATAAAACCCTTAAATGCCAAGAATACGTATATGATTTATTTTGCATACTAAATATTCAATTTCGTATTTTATTTCTTATTCTTAAAAGTTTGTGTTTACAATTTGATATTTATATTTCACTATTTACGTACATTTACCGTTTCTATTACTAATGAAAAAAAAGCATTTCGTGACACTACTATCCATAATAGAGTTTTAAGAATTCAAGCTAATAACCCTTCAACCCGATGACATTCACTCTTCTTTACGCATATTTCCAAAAGATTGAGCAGTACATCAAAATAATACTCAGAAATTTTCAATCACACTTTCATACCCATTTCACCGGTTCCGAGGTGAGTTTTGGAATATCCTTTCTTATCGGACGCCTTCATTATAAAAAGTAAAACGATTTCAAATTCATCAATTTCAGTACCGAGGTTTCAAATCGGAATCGATAACGTCCCGATCGATTTCAGGCTCAAGACTGAAACTCATACGCGACCCACCACTCGGAATATTCCTTTTCACAGTCACGTATGCATAATTATTGTCGAGTAAAAGCACCTCATCAAATAAATATACAAGTATTTGAGGTCGCATCGTCGAAAACAATATGAGCAGATGAACAAATTAAGTCGGCTGTGTTCACGCGCCGACGAGTGCTCGCCTTGGGGACTGAACGAGAATTTATACATTCGTTTCTTAGATCAGACATATTTATGTTGAAGCTGTATTTCAGCACATAATTATCGGTATGGAAATCGGTGAGCGCTGCTTTAATACTTTAAACAATGAAAAT
This sequence comes from Eumeta japonica, assembly GCA_005406025.1. Taxonomy (NCBI): domain Eukaryota; kingdom Metazoa; phylum Arthropoda; class Insecta; order Lepidoptera; family Psychidae; genus Eumeta; species Eumeta japonica. The sequence continues at coordinate 31,892 of BGZK01002367.1, read as the reverse complement.
ATATTATCATTTTACCATTGGACACGAGTCTGTATATATGTATACTTAAAAAAAATTATCTACGTTTCTTTGATTTGTAATAAAATATTCAAAAATAAAGCATTCAATTACAATCACAAGTATTATTGCAACAGAACGATTTGAATACTTATAAAATAGAATTCTTCATATGTACGTCAAGGTCAGAATGCCTAAGAAAGAATACACTAAGTTGGCTGATAGGAACTCCACATTCAAACCTCATTTTTTTTTTACATTTTTGGTTAAATACATACAAGCTATATGACGAAAAATCAAGATTTACTAGACAGACGCATGTCCGAAAAATTACTTAATTCATTGGACGGATTTAAGACCGTAGGACGGAGGACCTGTTATGACGTCACTACGATAAAAAGTAATCGACATTTAAATTTCATTTAACAATGTTGGTTTTAAATTGCTCACTTATTTATACGCAAAGGTATTCCTAAAGTTTCATTATGTACAAACAAATTTGTGTATAGTTGCATGTAACAAAACCCATAAAGACGAGTCTTAAAACATCAGTATTTCTAATCCTCTTTGATAGAGGCTTTAGAAGATCATTTCAAAGAAAAACTTATTGGACTGATAAAACAAAAATTAAAAGTGAACAAAAATCAGATAAATAAATATTGATTCGTCCATACATATTAGCCAATGCAGATACACGTGTGGATAAGCATATGCTGGTTACAAATATGGGACTTCGATAATGGCGAGCAAGAATCGCGTATATTGTTCGTAATATTTGTTTTAACAAATACGTTTTACGATCAACTGATCCCCGTTCTGTAGAACGCTCACTTCGTAGTCGGATCTTTCGGTTGTAATTATGATTAAAAAGTAGGATAAATAGAACGGCCGTGGTCAGGGAACAGCGCGCCGCTTGCGTATCTGAAAGTATCGGGTTAGAATCTTGATCACGGGCGAATCGATCAATGAGTAATAAGCTCATGTCAAATGTAAACGTCTGATCTGTGTTATCGAAAGCACGTTGAGTGGCCCTGGAAGTTGTCGTCACGTCGGTGGCCAAGGGTCGTTGGCGGTCCGACCCGCACTAGGCTATCGTGAAGGCTTTTAAAGTCCAAGGGAACGTACCCATATTACATGACCATTTTTTACCCCAAACGCGGTGACCAACCGTAGTATAAGCCAAGACCCCCCTCCAGTTTTCACGTAGTAATTCGTAAATATGGTTTTGAATCAATTTTTGCAAACAAAAAATTAATATTATCAAAAAAAAAGTTATGTAAAGAAGCTAACCCCTCCCGGCCCCGTTACCAAGCTTTTTTGTTATTTTGAAGACCCCCCACCCCCCTTGAACGGGTCACATAGTATGGGTGTGTACCTTAAGTCTAATCGAAAAGTTGTGGCAGGGTATATCGGAGTCACACATCGATGATTCCGTTCCGTACAGTACAACTTATGAAACTCGCCGAAGTTAATCACGAAAACGTCGCAATGGCTAGAAGTAGGTGTGAGGGCAGAAGAAGGAAGTGTCGGGAGCGCTAAATCCGCGCTTTGCATCATTCGCAGGCAATTCAGAGGCGAAATTTCGTATGTTATACTGTATTTGTGGCAACACTACACAATATATTTGTGTTGTGTTTTCAAAAATGTATTTTTTTATTTCGAAACAGTTACCGCAAGCTCGACGCACACTTAGACAATTTTTATAATTTATTATTTTACTTTTAGAGTTTGCACTATAATCGCACAAAATTTGAAGCTTTTCAAACATCGTTTTACTGGTAGGACGAACGGACAGACGGACGCACAGAGTTAGTAATAGGACGCCGTACTTTTTGGTTACGGAATCCTAAATAAAATGCTAGAACTGGAAGCAAAAGTAAATATTGAATGCAGACGAAAATGGCATATTTCATCAACTAGAGCATATTTAAAAACAAGTTCTTAGAAAATATTATTGTATATTGATACTATATTATACATTATTCATTAAAAGAATTAGAATTTACCGAAATTGTAATAAAAAATACATCGCAAACACTCTATGTATGAAAGAAATATCTAATATCGACTATGACAAATAAATTACTTTTTCCACCGATCATTATTAAACCGAACCAAATCAATATACACCAATAAAGTTAAAGTTATTTGAAGTTTTTCAACATTATCAGACGCCATCACCGCAATAGTATTAATCAAATTTTATGTAACAAAACAAAGCACAGCACTACACCCCGACTCGGGCAGCGCGCGATGAGTCACCGGCCGGGCCGGCAGACGGACGTCGCCGGCGACGCTCCGCGAGCCGATTTGCAAGCCAAATGAGCCGTTGTGCGAATGAATCGTTTTGCGCCGCATCCGAATCGATTTTATTGCCGATTGTGTAAAAGGGTACGTCAGGTTATACAATCGATTCTTCATCGATGCGATCGTGAGTCCTTTATCGTTTTGAGCAGTTGAGCCTTCAGAAAATAGTTCGTTTCGTCTAATTTGTCTGTAAAGTACGTATCTTATCAATTTAAGTGAGCGATTCTTGGATATGTATAAGTTTATACATGGGAATAATAAAAACGATATTAACTTTCACGATGTCAATTTTCATTTGATTCGAGTTTTGCTTTTCAAGTTTATCTATGCAAATTATTTTCCTGAAAATAAAAAAAAACTGAACAAAACAAATATTTCTAAAAATTGCTCAACCGATGGTACTACATAATAACACAAGCAACTTTTCCCGTGAGAAGTTATCACATTTCCACGGCAATCTCGAAGGACGACAAGCAAAGGTCGGTTGTCCAGGTACTTTTACGTATTACGTCCAAAGGAAAACTATTATATCAAAACAGATTTTTCACGAGCCTGAATAAAGATTGGATGAAATGGGTCTGAACGATCGTTAAATTGACAGCAATACTATCAATTAATATACGAACTCTAAATATTCAGTACTATTTTTTTGTTGAGGTTTAGTGCTTCCGTTACTTTTAGCACAGATATAATATGTTTTAGCGCCTGTTTCTTTTGAAGTCTCCATATTACCCAACCGTATGCATGTTAGAATGAGTTCGGCCTATACGCTAAACATGAATTTAGATCCCTGACCGCGGGCGAATGAACCAGCGACTTGACTCAGATTAACCCAGTCGCCAGGTGCCATGGACAGCGCTAAGACGTCGGCGTGTTGTCATTGTAGTGGTGACGACGTCGTATCAACCCAACCAGCGGGAGTTTAAGTTTGAATCCTTAAATCAAAATTAAGAGACTATAGGTACGCCTCAAAACCTGGCGCAGCAATATAAGTAGTGGTAGATAGTGGCGGCTGAGACCGAAGTAATGAACGAAACAATAGAGGTAATCCTTTTAATGATGGTTTGGGAATAGGAAAATTTTAAAGGCACAATATAGTGCACGTAGTATTTTATACACATGGTCTATGATGTTTTATATTAAAAGAATAAAATATACTTAATTCGTTTAGATAAAATAATGACAACACTATAACGTATTTAACGTCGTATATCACAAGTATCAGACGGCTGTCAAGTATTAAATGATTTATAGTCGGAACCCCGTTTACATTATCTTACGGCGTAATTAAAAGGTCAGTGCAATTCATCAATTATTTGCAACGAGTGCATCTAATGAAAGTCGTCATTCATTTGGAATGTGCAATATTGTAAGAAAGTTCAATGACTCTATAAACAATCCCATGTCTTGGAGACTAACTAGACAATTTGACATGAATTTTCATAGGCTTCTAAACCAAAAACCGTTTTATTCAAGGGTTAAATATGTTGCTCAAGAAAGGAAAAGATTAAAAAATAAATCTCTATATCTTCGTCGGATAGGTCGTTTCGTTTTGTCACGCTCGATGTGACCACTTACGTCAAACCGCAATTAATCAATTATTTGCACTTTTATCACTATTAGGGTACATCAACTACCTCATGATTAGGGTCTAAAGGAAATTTAATGTTTAAACAATATTGATTATTCATAGTGTGTTTTTAGTATTACTTTGTCGTAAACGTTTACTGTCCATGTATACAAAATTAGTAAGTTACACTAAACAAATGCTAGTACGCTGCATGAACGACATAAAAGACATAGTAATAGTTAAGAACTCAGACTCGTCGATCACCAGAAATTGTATTTATTATTAGATTTATTAAATACTTCTTAAAATAATGTATTTAGCGAAATCTGGGTAAAATTGAGGAATTTTGAAATTGTTTAATTCATTTACCATTAATATTACACGTTTAAAAAACTTTCTAAAATCTGGAAGTAATTGTAAATCACGTATAGAGATTGGCGATATTGCGCACAATGCGACATATGTAATACTAAAGTGATAACATTATTGTTTGAGCGCAAATGTTTCGTTTACACGCCGCATACAAAATGGACAGGACCCTGATGTTTTATAGAAATGTGTTGTACCGAGCGGTTACTTTCGTTACAATATTTCATGACATTCATAACTGGAGGATTTCAAAGAGAAATGATAAAAAATAAATCTCAATAAGAACCGTGCTATATAAAGGCAACGAATACCTTATAACAAACATGGCTACCGGCTCGACATACACAAAACAAACACCTCCGAGGCCGGACAAACAAAATATTCATCACCGCTGTACAAATAGTGTCCTTATTTGTTAAATAACAAACTTCAATGATAAGAGTGTATCGCATCGACAAAATATTTCTGTACAGATTTGTGAATAGGAATAGCTGAGTGTCTTTAGTATTTCACTCTTTGAAATAGTATTGAAATTGATACAGATTGGAAAAATATCATGTGAAAATTGATACAGGGAAAAATAAAGTTAGAAGACAACCAAAGTACTAATTTGAAAATTTATATCTCTCAATTATTTAATATTTCTGGGCAATCACACGAAGTTCCGTATAAACAATAATCGATTCATACACGATTCTGATGAACAATCGCAACTTTCAGTATATTCGAATCGTACGAAATTGAATTATAACAAGTTTTGATATTAAATCTGAGACTCAACCTAGAGTACATAAGCGCATTCGGCATCTCTACGACTGCAGAGATAGAGATGATATTGGACCTATAAGCCTGCAGCTGCATACAGACGCGTTCAGAGCTCGGAAATAAACGATTTCTTCTATTTCCATACGGGTCGCTACGCCGATGCCTCTTATACGAAATGAAACTTACGAGACCGAGATCGAGTTCTCAATATCTGCTGTACAAATATTATTCATATCAAAATTTACAGTATTTCATTAATAAGTAAATTACGTACCGTGGCGATTACTAGGAAAACCATAACGTTTTTTTTTTATATAAAATATGCTTTTTTGTACAAAGTTGTATTTATGGAAACATTATATTGGTTACTTTTTATCGAGTATTTCAGATTAGCTAATCGTGTCTTTCAACTCGTAGAAAGTTCGTAACGACCGACAGAAGTTTATAATTTTATTATGTATAATATACAAGTATAAATAAAATATGCGATCGCAACCTAATTCCAATTATTTTAAATATGCAATCAGTTATAAAAATCAATATAGATGCAGAAATTTACAACTAGATATGTACTAAAACGTAATAAACAAAGGTATAAAATAAAATATACTAAGGACACCCACCACCCACCGAGTTCAAAAACAAAACGTTAATAGAATAATATACTACAATATTGTAAAGAAATTATTAACCATACGATTTCATAAAGTAATTTTGAAATAATTTTCAAGGTGGTTTTATGTCATAATATAAGGTGGTATTATGTCATCATACCATCTTCAAAATAAGAAAATTAGGTTTTCGTATATCAAAAAAGAAACATTTCACCTCATAAGCTTGATAATAAGTAAAACGGATCCTTTAAGAGGTTCATTTCCAAAAAAAAACGAAGTTTATATTCAAATGGCAATAATTTTACTTCAGAAATATTAAATGCTATGATAGATGACAATGCAAAGATGCTTTAATAAAATGAACAAAAACAAGGAAACAATTCTTATTTTAACAACTCTTTAAAGCACGACACCAACAATGAAAATAAAGTAAAACACGAACAGTGAACTGGTAGCAATTAATGAGAATCTAATGAGGTTTTAATCGTCGCAACTTAGCTTCGAGTTTGTTTCGCGCCCAAACACGTGGCCGGACAAGTCAACGACTTCAGAATAAAGGAAAAAACAGACCATGTGTTGATGTAAAATGCAGCAGTATATAAAAACGTGAATCCCATTCTTCAAATATCCTTCAGTCTCTACATCATTATGGTCGTATTCTTTTTTACGATTTATTACGTTTTCATACCGAGTGGGCCCAATGGAGAGCCCGAAGGATATTTGTAGTACGGGAGTAATGCTTTTATATACTACTGGTACATTTTATATAAATACCGATATTATCATCGGCGTCGTTATGATCTATTTCAGGCCTTCGAACCGGATTGGATCCTGACCACGGCGAATTGAGACAGGACACAATGAAGGGTTTAAGTTCCAAGACCTTCGATCTCAAAACGAAGACTATATGAAGATATGCCTCAGCGATGACGTGAATAAAAGCAGAGACAATTAATAATATACTTGCATCAGAATTTAACCGTATTCTTTAAAGGTGCTTCGAAACTATGCTTTCCAGATTGATTTTCATACATTCAAAGACCCTATAAAATCGGAAATAAATACTGGAAATTAAAAAAATAATAATAATAACAGAAAATGAAGGATTTTCATTGAATTCGATAGATTCCATTAAATAATGAGTGAAAAGTTGTACATACCGCTCGCTTTGTCTGATTCGCTTTGTACATCACTCTCGATTCCAACACAATTTAAAGAATTTGCAAGAATAAAAACATATGGTCTACTGCGCATTTAATAAAATTATCGTTCACGTTAAACGCTTCCAGAGAAACTAATAGCTGGAACGCTTGATTTATGGAATACATGCAGACCAAAACAACAAATACATCGTGCGGTTAATTATGTTGGATTGGCAGCCCGTAAGCCTATTAACGATTTAGAGGATAATGTCATATTGTTGTTAACATACATTATTTTATTGAATTGTTAATATAATGTAACGATCGAAGTGTTATTTCATTAATATCCAAGCAATAAACAAGTATGTATTTAGGACAAGATATAAAACTAAAATCACAGTCAATAACGAAAGAAAGGTTTAAAAAAAACTAGATTAGATTTTTTTTAAATGTAATATATAATAATACAACAAATCTCTTTTAATAAATTAAAAATAAAAATATTAGTAAGTCTTATGAAAAAAAATATACGAATTCTTTAATATTGATTAAATGTCAGTAGGGGTTAAGCTTTATGTGGTTCATTATCAAAGTACGTCACTATACAAGGGTAGTAGGAAATTATCGACTGTTAAATAATAGTAATGCACTTTGACCTTCAGTCAAAGTAGGGTGACGATATCTCAGGGACTCAAATGGTTAAGGTTCATCAGTGAAACGAGACGTTAAGATTTTATTCAATGGAAAAAATTAAAACTTAAGATTGATAAAAACATTGATTGTATTATATTATAAAATTTTGTAATCAGTTTTTTGCTTCCTTATCAAAACTGTAAAAATATAAAACTTATAGCTTGAAACTTCACCACAGATCCCCAACAAGCCTAGCACGAGGCACTAGAAAAGTTTCCCTATAGGGCCATCTTCCTTGCGCAACGTAATGAATGAAAGGAGCAGTCCCATAGAGACTCTTGTCTATGGCGTCATGTTAAGCCCGGAGGACGGAGGAGAATCACAAGTAACCGAAAAACTCCGAACTATTTAACAGTTCAATACTAGTTTGAGATAAACTACTATCGTGTGTTCCGAAATAAATAGCAAATTCAAAATTAAAATACATTAAGACCTTAATATATATAAATTTTAAATAACCGTAGAAACATAAATCGAAAAACTATCAACAGTACTAGGCCAGTTGTTTGTTTTGTATCTTATTACACGTTAAACAGATCTTAAACCGAGTAGCCTTTCTCACTTGTTTGCCATCGGACGCGTTTTCAAAAAGTCTTACAACATAATTAAGTCTGGAATACCGAAAATTCATATGAACGTACTTATCATTATACACAGCGTTGTTGAGCGACTATATAGATGGAATTATAGTGTATGCCGATCAATCAATGACTTTGCACAATTGGTTATTACATATCGAAATTAAAATCATCCGATACAAATTAAAAAGTGTGGTATCCCTACTGCCGGGGAAGTCGCACAGCTGTTTACGCACCTGCGTTCGCGCAACTGTCGTCCTGGTAACGGCCGGCGGCCAGCTCAAACAATACGACATATCCCAGATTTACTCACAATAATTACCATATAGCGACATAATGTTACGGAATTTCATGTTTTTATGCGAGATGTCGATTAAGTTTTACCTGTCAATAAATGCAAAAGATGGTTTTACAAACAACACATTTCACTTTCTAAGTAGCTGGTGATAAGGACAGCCGCGCCTAGCTGATAGATACATAATTGATTGTAAAACTTGTAATGCGATGTAAAACAATCTTTTCTTGGTGTGTTATTTTCCAAATAGGGACGTATTAAGATCGATTTTACTTTGTTCTGCGTGTTTTGTATTCGTGTATATTAAATGTTTACAATGTGTTTATTTTAATGTCTGCATAGGGATTATTTGTAGGATGCATTGATTGTATTTGTTTGTATTTGATTAGTTTGTGAATTGTGTTTGTACGAAAGTATATTTTTTTGTAATGCACAAGTGAATTGCATACTAAAATTGTGCCTTGACGAGGGGGGGGGCAATTAAAGACTGGGATCTGGGGGGCTCTCTTTAAGGGATTGCCGCAATTTGGTGTTTAAAGCACAGGTGGCGCTCAAGCGCTAGGAATGTGAAATGTATGGTCACGCACTCATATGTAATGTGCGTAGTCATATGTGCACGCGGATTCACTCCGCTATAAAATGCAGCCTTGTTACTACGTCCGTCCCACGTTAGTTGAAGCCAAAAGAGCCATAAGCTATGGCGCAATGGCGTTCAGGAGGTTTTTAGTCCGTGAGAGTCGGACACACCCCGTGTGCCCGGCGCACGGACGGCCTATGATGAGTTTTTTCTCCTCCTTCCCCTTCGCACGGGGAGAACTTCAAAAAAAAGTGCGTCCGTCGCAGTCCAATTCGGACGTTCGTGCTATTAACAACTGAATATACTAGTGAAATCTCTGCCCTGTCCAGCATTTGTGCCCACACCGCAATCGCAAGCTTATTAAAAAAAAAGAATCCGAAGCAGTAGAAGAATCGACGTAACACCTGATAAGATGAAATCCAGAAATACCTAATGAAATTGCATACCTAACCCTGAACTTGTTTTTATATTTGAATTTGAAAATACGAAATAAAAAATAATGGTCAAAATGCATAATATAGAATTTTAATGTACTTGCCCATATGAAAATAATATTGAAAAAAAAGAAAACATAAACAAACAACTCGTATTTTATATACTCATTTTCAGCCGTCGCATCAATCTTTCTTTGGTAAAAACGAAATTTATGTAAACATATAAAACAATAAATTATAAAACAGTTTTATGTTTCTAATTCGTTGCTATAATTTGAATTCATTAGTGGGATAAATAGCGCCTAAAAATAAACAGAAATTCTACGAAAGTAGAAGGTTGATAGAAGAAAATGATGGAAAAGGGTGATGATAATTTATTCTTTTTATATTACTCTTTAGTAAACTTTTGCTCAATGAGAAGAAAACAAACCTCATTAAATTTTCGTTGTCTAATATGTACTAAATTGGTCGACACAAATGTAGTAGTCAGAGTCAAGATACTAGATATTGTGGACACGACCCTATTTCTTGGTCTAACTTGGTACTAAGTTACAGTGGAATTTCTATATAACGAAATTGGCGAAAAGGCTCACTTCTGCAACATATGCAGTCAAATGAATTCAGCGGCTTGCAAATGAAAGCACCGCGACATTATTTTATTTTGTTTTTCTTTCATAGTCTCATGACCTATGGAATTTTATTACGGGTCATGCAGCCGACATAAACACAATGTTTGTGCTGTTGAAGCGGTCTATTCGTGCTATTTACAACTTGAGACCAACATCATCTCTTACAGAAAAATTTAAAGAAACTAAAATTTAAACTGTACAGTCCCAATATATATAGGAAAACATATGAGTCAAAATAAAATCGTTCCAAAAACTTGAGCGACATTCATAATATTAACAGTAGACGTAAGAATAATATTGCTGCTCATAAAACCATACTCAACAAAGTTAACAAATCATTTAAGGGGCAATGTGTGCGCTTTTATTATAAGATCCCACTTGAAATTCACAAAAGTTTCATGAAGTACGGAACCATAACGAAATCACCTTTAAAATGACACGACTAGTATGTGCCAAGTTGTAAAATGTTAATTTTTTGGACTTCTAAATAAGTAGAACGCTACGTTTTTAGACTATGACGGTGTAATATACGAAAATCGTTGTGCAACTCCCGGATACATAGAAAGTGGAGACAGACGGCACATGACGCACGCGCCCCCACAATACTTTCCAGTTCGTCAGCACGCACATGTCATTGACGACCGGCGGAGGTTCTATTTTTTTTTCTTATCAATAACGCAGAAGGTCGCGCGACCTTGTAACACATCGGGCACGGGCGAGCCGTTGACCTCATCGGTTGGGCGTGTTTATCGATCGCATACGCCGTTTCGCCTGGCTAGGTGGAGTCGGAGTCGTAATTCGAGGATGTGTTTCTGTCGTCATTAATAAATTTGAGGGTTCAGCATATCCTCGACGGCTCAGTGGGTCTAAATGCTTGCTTTGGGCGTGATAGGTCTGGACACTAATCAGGGCGAGAATTTGTGTATTATACATTGAAGAGGTATTTATTATTATTCAGTGTGATTCAAATTGAGATCGTCGCATAAAAGAAACAGCGACATTTTACGTGTCCAATTGAGATTAATAATATAATTTTATTACAGAATAATCGAGAAAATATTTTAATATTTTTGCATAGACGCACGATCCAACGCTCTTAGTAATTAAGAATGCAAAAATTTAATTTACATATTGTAACCATAAATTTATTAAAAAAAATAATAGATTATTATTAAACTATGATAACATAAACCAAGCGAGTCTAGATTGGATATTGAATCCTCTATACCCGTTTAGTAATTTGGTTTAGGCTTGTAATTACGAATAGCTCACAATTTTATTTTCACATTTTATTCTTAATATTTGAATGTATAATTATAACGACACCATTAAAACTATGCCTTCAATAACAAAAACACATAAATGTCAAACCGAATTATTTTTTAAACTAATAGGAACGTACACACGTACTTATTTATCTTTGAATATCACCACATTCTACATTTTTAAGCGAATCCATTATTAATTTCATGATTTTTTTACGATTTTGGCACAGTTTCTGATACGATAAATATTTTGAATATAATATATTGCCGGCTATGCGTTAACAGATAAAGATCGTGTACAGATGTTTCGGTTTACCGATTTGGCAATCCTAGGCATACTTATTTTTTTTAATAGGTACACACATTTTAGCGTTTTGTAAATGAAAATAAAAAAAAACAGATAAGAACCACAGCCGCGACAGACAGACGAACAATTTTCCTAGTGACACCTATTGAATCTAACCTTTAACATTTACTTCTATATTATAACTACACTATACTAATAACTATTAGTCTATTTAAATATGAATTTTAAAAAGCAATTTTTTATGTCTATTGTAGAGGTTTACGTACAAAACAGTGTGAGCCTAAACGGCGTCGAATGGAAGTAAAAATTTGGTTGCCTGTAAAGTCGGTATACGGGCGAAAGTTTTACGTGACAACGACTTTGAATGGTAAAATCATTTTAATGTGAATATTCATTCGTATAGTAGGAAGAAGGATGAAATAATAGTAACAATTTAAAACATTTATTTATACAAAGAATTATATTTAAAACATTAATTTATACAAAGAATCTCGCACTGAATTTCATATTAACAAAATTTTATTTTTACCTTTACACATACATACGTATTTATATACAAATATACATACAATAACTTGCAATACATTTGCAAGCTATGCACTAATTCTCTAGTGCTGAGCGCGCGGCAGACCGATCATAGTTGAGGGAGAGAGACGCAAGCAGTCGGCGGCCCTCTCTCGTTCGGTGACTCATCGTTACGTTACATTTTCATAAGTGACTCCCAGCCGCAACCTAATTTAAGACGTTGTCACGTCAAAATGTATAAAATGAAAAAACATGTCTGCAATCAAAGCCAACGACGATATCATGTAAGTTTTAAAGATGTTATATCACATTATGGCACGTTATTAATAGGTTATTTAAAAAAAACTTAACAACAATAATACATCAACATTGTTTCGTATCGTGCGGTATAGGAGCGCAGAAAAATTTATTCCGACAAAGATAAATAGGCGGTGCTGAAAGGGAAGAGCGGGCCGGCGCACGGGCCGCGCTAATACAACGCGCCCTATCCGGTTTCGTTCGATAAGACACCAGGTGGCCAGAGATCGCATTATACAATCAAAAAATCCTATTTACTATTTATTCATGGACTTCTAACCTAACAAATCTGTAAGCACACAGGTAAGTATATTACACTTGTCTATGAGCTACATTTATGTGGCATCGTCCTACTGAAGTTTTTGAAATTCGAAGTAGTCATTTTATGATCCACATAAAAAGCACAATTCCAAGTTACTCGAAAAAGAAGATTTTAACATAATTGTGCACTTAATGACATGTTTTTATGTTAGGAGTTGTGTCAGATTTTAATCAACCCCCTACTGAAGCATACCCCACCCCCTCGCTATGTTTAGTCTCTGATTGAGGAGTTTTAAGCATCAGCCCCCACGCTGACATCTCGCGGAGGATTGTAGTCGGCATCCTCGAAATTGGCTCTCCGTGGCACGAAGCGAACGATTTGGTTTCATCTCATTGATGATTTTGCTCGTGATCAGGAAAAGAAGACGATTATCTTCTGTACGAAGGCGAACCTCGTCAATAGAGAAATGTATTCAGAATATTACCTAATAATGTTATATATTTTTAATAATACCTCATTTAAAAAACGGAGAAAGGTTCTCACGTATACTTTTGTGATCACGAAAACATTTTGTTCCTTTAAAACACATGAAGTTTTCATTGTAAAATGATGAATTCTCGTTGAGAAAAATATTGCTCATTGGTTTATTAAAATTATCAAAAAAATCTCAAAAAATATGCAAGTTTTAGCAAGGTAAGTGCGAGAAGACGACAGAACAGTTCCGAATGAGTGTATGAAAAAAATCATAACCTTGTAAAATTCGCGATACGAGTTATCATGGCACTCGAAAATGATATTTAACTATCGATAGCTGGCAGATAAAAGTCGTTTTAGGTTTACGTGACGTACTGCGCTTCTACTGCTGCCGGCGTGCGATGGATTAAAATCTAACTTTTAGTCTACAAAATAATAAGACAGATCTGCCTAGTTACTTTACGAGTATTAATCTAAATAGGCCGCGTCAATACAGGAAAACGGAGGATATGGAAGATGTTGTGGGAGTGGTGGATGGTATTTTATACAGTAATTTTCCTTAGACATATATAAATAACACCATTAAATAAATATGTATAAATTTGTTTACGTATTATATACTGTAAATATTGTTGCTACACAATATTTCTCTATAATAATTCGTCCACAAGCTTTCTACCATCGTTGCCTAGATATATTTTTAGAATTTTGCCTGTTTCGTTACAAATCATAAATTTAAATCGTTAAACAATATATTTTCTTATATATTTTAAACAAAATTTTACAAATGAAAACCGATATTTCGCATGATTAAATTATTTGACTATCGGATATTGCACTGTCTTTTTCATTCAAATTTTACATAAATATGTAATATGTCGATTGATGCAAAATAACTCAAAAGAAATTTAGCGCATTAAGCATTATAAGTGTAAATAAGCTTTCAAAGCATCTCATGTCAATGACCCGTCTTTATTTGGTTTCCTAACTTTATTCAAATTACTTACTTCATCAATGAGAGGTGATGGGATCGGCGACTCTTTGGAGTCCTTATTTTCATGATGATCTTTTCAGCGACTATGTTCAGAGACATGCGCCTTTTGCCCGAAAACATTTTCGCTCGGTCGCCACCAAACTTTAATAAGACAGACCTATCATCGATCACCGATTCGGACGGCCGGCGATACGCGCGTATCCAAGAAATTATCAAAAAACTAATTTAATTATTCAGTTACACGCGTTTGTCTATGTGCTGACGGGAAACCAACGCGTCGCAGAACTATAGAACAACGCGGCCCGCCGATAGTGTGTTCAGTTACAGGAAAACTCGTTGATAACGCGCTGCCGGAGGATTTGCATGCACCTCATTAAGTAAATGGCGCCGCGGGTATATTTTCAGATTAAACAACGCCAAGCGACGCTGCGTATTGTATGTATTTGTGGACATATTGTTTATCTTCTGTCAGGTAAATATATATTTATGGATAATGTTGAATGTCGACAAAATTAATTTAATTTTTCCGGAAATAAAAAATATATGTTTTGTATAATTTTGTCGTGACGAAGTCAAAAGTGTTTTGGCGCCTCAATTAGCCATTAAAATTGATTATTAAAAGTTAGATGTTTATTTGATTACATTCCAAAAAAAACGCTACTTGACGTCCTTCATCAATATTAAAAATTCATTTTATGGGTCCCATATACGTTTTTGTTCATGCAGGTTTTGAAAAAAATAGTAATTAGTAGATATATGCATAAGAATTTAGTTGAGTGCTTTATGTTTCAATAACAGAAAGTATAATTTAATTAGTAATTTTAAAATGTAATTACAGTTGTTGTTTGCCAGCTTAACTGGACGTTATGAGTCATGAATGTAAATTAAAATTATAAATGGGGAATAGTGTATGGAATAAAAAAATTGAATGTCAGTTAAGTCGGTTAACGGACTATAATTTTACGATAACGTCATAAGAAAACATTAATGAAAAATTGCATTTTTTATGAATTGAAGTATTATCACCGGAATTATCATTATTTTAACTTTTCACTTCACTTTTATAAACAGTTGACAAAACAGTTAAGTAGGAGGCTGTGCGGCCGATATCTTTCGGTCACTCGACGCATCGGCCGATGAAGTGGAAAAGAGATAGATAGTCACAAGCTGAACGCTTAGGCCGATCGTGCCTCTCTATCGCTTGTGCTGCGCTCTGCTCATGCACGCTCGGCTCCAACGGAACGTGACAATGAGTCATGCTTTTCGTGCACAGCCGGCACATCGATTTATAAGACATTATCGCGTTAATAAATAGCCTAAAACCATTCACAGACGATTCCGCAGTCACATGATCAAAGTCACATTATCAATACGTTTTAAGATTTTGAATTAAAATTTCAGACAAAAAAACGTTTTCATTATACATAGATCTCTGTACATTTTGTTTTAGCACACTACATACAACACTACAAAATATAAATACATTATTTGAAGAAGAACCAATTTCGCCAAATGATACAGCGCGATATGAACCCTAAAGCCCTATAAGAGGCGAGAGACAAGCCGGCCTCGCACAGTCATTACGTGTTCCACTTTAAACAGCCCCGTGCAGTGAACGTAAAAATCCTGATATCTTTTCACAAGCACACCCTCTGCGCAATATCAAATTCTATGCCCTTTACGTAAGAGACAGAATCGTTTACGTACATGACAAAATACGCCCTTATTCCACGGCAAGTTGACCAAACCTAAATGCTGTACGGATTTCCACTTGTCTACGGGAGAGAAAAGTTAATGAATAGAGGAAAAGCTTGACCGCGAAGGCTGTTTCAAACAAAAGGCTTGTTTTCCGGCGGAGCCCAAAGAATATTGGGTACGGCCTCGTATTCTGTAAACACAGTAAATCTTGATTCAAAAATATAATCCTGCCATGGATTTCATTTTCACGTACGACTTTTTGTAAGACAAGTGATTTACAGAAAATACATATATGTACATATATATATATATATATATATATATATATATATATATATATATATATATATATATATATATATATATATATATATAAGTTATAATTTTATGGTTCGATCTTAAATTTCCAACTCGATTGTAGTTCAGTTCCAATTGCAATTTATTTCGTTTTTCTTTAAAACTTTTCATAGTTGAGTTCATAGAAAATATTTTCGTGTTTATAACATCAGTACGAATGAAGGAAAACTACTTAACGGCATGCGCGAAAGATAAGTATCTGTATAAAATGCTTACAGGTTTTAGTTGTTTAACTTCATGCCATCGTGACTATAACACATTACTATTATTTTACTATATAATATATTATTATTCCTTTCAGAAAAGTAGTATACACTGCAATAAAACTGTTCTGTGCGTTATAATTAATTAACAGTCTTCCTTAACTTGTTTTTATTTAGTGGCAATGAGGCAGAATTAGATCAAACAAATTGCGTCAATTGTCAATCGAAACGTCAAAACGTTTCGTAGAAATGTCTACTGCGCTATATAAGGCACAACGTGTCACGGTTGTTGTGAAAATCAAAGGCGTTTTGTGATCAAGGTCACGACCATAGTATTCTTTACGTTAATCGAGTAACATCATTTATGTTAACTTAAATCGATCGGGGATGTCGTTACGACATCAAAATTATCAGCCGAGTGCGCGGCGCTTCGGCCCTGACGTAATTTTACGTCAAAACGGTGCAAAACTCGATCGTTGTAAGTTAACATAATTGTATGACTGATTAGTGCATACGATATAGTCGCGTAAGCTTTTCATCGTGCACCTGCTTAGACTACTCTTACTTACACTGACTTACTTACACAGACTTTTCATTAAAGACTGAGAAACTCGAATTAAGCCCTCCGCGCTGGACAACAGGTAGGTTGCTCCTAACGATTGTCGTTGACAACGTGATGACAACGTCAGGGCCGAGGGCTAATCGTGCTGTCCCCAGCGACGAAATGAAGTGGTTAAATGATTTGATTTTAATAAAAGTAATTGATCAATTCTCCCATTGGCTAGATCGAACCCGGTACCTTTGAATCGAAGACGACTCTTTTAACCATAGAGCCACTATCGATAAAACAATATACCTATAAATAATTTTATTTCTATTTCTAGTTTATTATTCAGCATTATACTAACCGAATGAACACGAAAATCTAACTACATTTTCTTAGGATATCATTCGTCTGGAACTAAATCTATATCAGGGATGTTGCGTTTCATTATTCTTTCACAAACTCTTTATCCCTCAGAGATTCTCTCGGACGGAGATACTATCTTATGCGATTTACCGCTTCTATTTTGTCCGAAATGAATTTCTTAGCATCGTTTTTATTTATTCTATCCGTGCTAAAGTTTCTGAGTCAACGTAAGATACTGCTATATAATCAGTAATTTATTTCTTAATTCCGCCCACGAACTTTGCAAGATAACCATGATTAAATTTTGTATTTTATTTTTGTATTTGGTTAATAATTATTACACTCTTGTTGTAATAATTATTTATCTCTTTGATACAAAAAAAAAAACAAATAAATGAGACATTGTCGAAAAATTCACTGGGCTAGCGAAGACTCAAACGTCGCACAACATCAAATAAAATAGGAATTATTACATGTAACTCCTAAACTATTCTCACGTCATACTATAAATAAAATAAATAGTAAATTAACAACATTGTAATAGAAAAATCATTTTATTATGATTTATTTATTATGAAACACACACATTAATTATTTTTATTATGAAACACACTTCACTGAAACTATAAAATAACCAATTTTTCTTATTTTGATTTAATGGCAAACAATCCAATAAACTATTTTCAACACTAGAAATACGAATTCTATATTAGGTCCATACTACGTAGATAAGAGTGTTAAAAGGGATTCGGTGTTTCCTGAAAGTACGATCGTAAAGAGTTAGAATATTTTTATGAATATGTGGTACATGAAGAGACTGAATACGTGTTGAATCCTAAAGAGATAGAACATACTAAAGCGAGAACGACCTAGAAGGAGAAGAATAAGAGCCCAAATGAAAACTGAAGATTACGCTGTTTCTGCAATGTGTTTTGATAAAACTCTATTTTAGGTAGATTTCGAAAAAGTATTCCTACTGGTAAGGTCGTTTTAAGGTTTCATGCATTTAATGAAAAACGGAAACTTTAAGAATTACATACTCTTGTGTCTGTATGTCTCTTTGTCACAGCTGAATCTATACTAGACGAAAAAGTACGATTTGTCTATATTATACAAAATTATAGGTGATCTAATGACGACGGTATAGCATGAATAAACGAATTTCAATTTAGAAGATTAATTTTGGGGCCAATTAGAAATTTAAAACCTTGATCGAGTACATCGTGTGACATATCAAATGATTCGTTGTGAAAAATACAAACATATTGTTTTATGATTCTGAAATTAATGTTTTAAAGATACCAAAGAAAATAAATAAAGTCGACAGTCGTAAACTTTGCATATGTCGGAAGTTAAATCTTTACATTGTAATTTCACGAGGGACACGATTATTATGCGTACTTTTGTCAATCACATTCATTTCACACAACGTTACACGTCCATTATTGTTACAATTGTTATATTACTGGCCACATGTAATAACAGTATGAATTAATGAGGTGTTGAAAATGACTTCAAAGAGAATCATTGTTATAGAAAGGATTATATTCAGTGACATTAAAAATAACTCTATAAATTTTATAGGGTTGTTTTCAATGTCGCTGAATGCGTCGAGTGATTTTACGGTATATTGTAAATTCGTAAGGTACCATCACAAATTGAACGATTAATAGAAATCCATGGCATTCTAATGTCATTAATAAAATCATAATATTACAGCTTTTACAAACTTAAACCTTAATATCAATTTACTTCAAAAATGGGACAAATATCGCTTACTGCCCAAAATAACACTCTTCGTTTTTCATGATACATCTACGAAATCCACCTTTAGCAAGTCATATCTAAAAGAAATCCGCTTCTACGTCTTCGTATTTTTAACAAAAACACAGTAAATACGAATTACATTCACCGAAGATGCAGCACAGGGGACTTTTTAACTTAATTAAAGCCATAGCGGTCCTTGCGAAAACTTCAGTAATTTATACGGGTTGGTCGCCGCAAAATTATTCATGCGGGGGCCCGGTGAGCAACGTTCTTGCTAAAGTCTAATTACAATTACTGTTTCTTCATCGTTTAATTTGAATTTTTATAATTTTATTTACTTTTAATGTAGTCTAAAACAAAAAAAAGGTGTGTGTACGATTCACACACGATAGAAGTAAAACTTCAGTAAATCGACAACATAATGAGATGAATATATATAACAAGGTTAGGATAATTACAAAGTTTATTTGTTTAAAAATTAAAGTATTTTGATTAAATTTAAAAGATATCTTATATTTTATTTAACATATGTTATTTAATTTTCATTTTATTTTAATTTTTTTTACGTCGATATTGACGATAAATTTCGGCATCTTATAAAATTTATTACTTAACACAACAAGATATAAAAATACTCACAAACACTGTTAAATAACACACCACGCTGACTTCTTACTAAAAAGCTGTAATACGCGGCCGCATACAGTGTACAGTAAGTAGTATTAGCTCACGTACTTTTCACATATACTAACACACGTTAAATGCTCAAATACAAGCAAGTATTAAACAGTGTGCAATATACACGCCGACATTTGCTCTCTCGCTTTGTCCTACACATTTTGTATTTGTCTCTTAATTTGTCGTTTTTTTTCATGCAACAGGTTTGAAATCATTAACGATTCTATAGAAATAATAGTAACTCATTTACTTACAAAATAAAAAATTAAAACAAAAAAAATATATATAACTTTCACCATACTATAGCATACTAAGCATTTTGATGACTTTATGCTTTTCCCTCTCCTAAAGGCAATTCCTTTTAGTAGTTATTCATTTGCAGACAGATCCACTACTATATCACTCTCCTTATTAACTCAGTACACATTCCTTTTAGTGATGCGAACATACCTCTGAAAGTCTTTCATGTCCGTCCGAAATTTAGTTCAATATATTAATCTTAAGGTTAAAACTAACTGACATCACATTTCATTGTCGATGTAGACTCGAAATAAAATATATCATGTTGCAATACCTACGAGTTCATTTTGGTATTATGGTATTAAGATTCTAGACTTGTATTTTCGACGTATGTACTGTACTTGGCGGACATAATAATTATATTACGTAATGTAAACACAGAAAAAAATGTCTATCCGTGTGTGGCATAATTCATCCATAAACAATAGATGATCACATTGCCAGTAAAAATTAAATTCAATTATTTAATTTTGACTGATTAATAGTGATATTAATTACTTTAATCACTCTCGTGGCAGCTTTGGGATCCCATGGGAAACACGCGAACTCGTGCGCACTCGACGCTGCTACAGCCGTATCAATTATAATAATTACGTAGTTCGTAATAGTTTAATTGTTTCATACCATAAATCATATGATTTTCTTTTAAACCAACGAATACGAAGCTTCCTTCCTCTAATAGGGAAATGTTCATAAAATACCTTCACATACGTGGAGGGGCGAGGGGTGTCGCGTAATACGACCCCTTAGGGAGGTCATACGAAATACGTCGTTCGCGGTTCATCAAACAGTTTTACTTTAATTTTTCTCTCGATTTTCTTTAATATTATTTTTCTGTTACGACAGGTAATCATTAGTTTCGTATCTGTAAATATACATACACATTGACATATATATTTACGTCACAATAGCTTACAGCTGGTTATATTGAATTATGTTTCTTTTTCAGCATCAGCGCTAGTGTTATGATCGTCACAATCGGTTCCCTTGTATCTTTGTAAAGAAAAATAGCGCTTCCTTGCAGCTCGTCGAGCTCAAGAGCTAATATGGCTATTAAGGATGAAAGCCCTGGTACAGAAAATTCAGAGAAGACAGATGAACATGAAAAAAATGGTAATTTCGAAGGTAAAGGAGAAAAAAGATACTATAACACCGATTATAAAAAATTCTGATTACTTAAATTAATAAAAATAAAAAATTGAATGAAATTTAGAGTGACTTATTTTATGAACTGCCTCTAGATTACATTAATGATAAAAAGACGTTGTCACGTCAAAAAATGCACAAAAATGAAAGTTATACATAATAAAATAGATAATGGCAGAAATTTATAAATATATTGTTTGTAGTAATATTTTTCGTAATTAATTACTAGATTCGTACATTACATTTACAGAGTTATATAAAACTTTTTTAATAATTATTTGATGTTGACTAATAGAAAAAGTAAGTAGTAGAAAAAGTAAGTATATTTAATTTCGGTGTTATTAAATCTTAAACAGTTGGAAAGTAAAAGGATAACAAAAAAAATCTGGGTAATGGATTGACCTTAAAGTCAGTCCCAACTGACTGCATTGTTAAGAGCAATAATGTTTTGGGCTCAGAAAGTATAAGAGAATTATTGGTCACATTTGCCAGTTCAAAGTCATTAGATATAGAAAATGACGAAACTGTTATTATTTAAATATTTTGTAAAACATATCGTTTGAACAAAACACCCATTGCCTAATTTTTATTTTTTAATTTATTACGAAAAAACACTTTTTTGGAATTTTTTCGTATACGATATCTTTCGAGGAAATGTAAGGATTTCGATCACGTTTACATTTGATGCAATTATATTAGGAATAGAGCTGATTAGATTTCGGAATTCATCGGTACAATGGCTTAAAAGTTATTAAAAAAATGTGTTTTTGAGATTTAGCGTAATCTACCTAATAGTTTGACGTAAAATTTTCAGAAAATCTAAGTTCAATCCAGTCATTTCAAAGGCGGTAAGAACGATACCAAACGGCCTCTTTTTTTTTAAAGATATTAAAGCTTTTGTTCAAAAGATATTTATGTCATATATATTTTTTAGTTATTTTATTTTATAGTTTTAGTACAGAAGTTATTAAATGTAACAAAAAATGAAGATGGCGGTAGGAAAATATTAGACGACACTGTCGAGTATATTATCGTTGAATAGGTCTTTTAAAATCATGTTTGGACAGCTGTTTCAAATTAGAAGTTTTTTACACATGATATTTTTTTATGCTTCATCCCAAAAGTTGGAAAAATCTAGAACAAAATATTTAGGAAAAACTTTTACTTAAAACTAGTTTAACAGATACTTCATAAGTCCAAAAACGTAAAGTGTAAAATTTCGTTTTACGGAAATTGGCCACTACCTATTTTTATATATGTGTGGTCCAAAAATTTAAAAATTTTTCGTTATTTCCTGACCGCAGCAAACATTATGTTTATCAATCTATATTTGAGGATAATTTGCCTCTTTTGAAAAGCTTTATAACTGAAATGAATTGTTCATATTTTATGGTAACAAGCATCGACAGTTTTGTTCACATTTCTCGAGTGCTACAATACGAATCTAATAATAAATGGGAGCTAAGAAGATGCCACCAGTTGCTATTATTAGCAATAGGAAAAAATTATAATTACTCTAATCTATCAAGAAACTGACTGAAATAGATTTAAACGAAAATTCCCACTTTCACAGTGTGACCGATAACATCGTGATGCAATCTGCTTGTCGGAGAAGCTCAACGAGGATCTTTAAAAGAGGTGAAGTGAATCTTCCAACAGGAACTGGACAAACGTGAGAACTATCGTCTAACATTTTAAGGATGTCCGTCCTTAGCAGAACAATTTTCAAGGTTGATTGGAACATTGAGAACTAAACTATCAAATTATAACAGTAAACGGTATAAGTTGAAGAACTAGACTGCTCCGTTAAAATATCAATAGGTATAGGTACGCTAGTACTAAGTTGGCGGTAGTATTTAGACATAAAAATGTCATTATATTAAAAAAATATATTTTACGAATTCAGTGTGGCATAGTTTTGTTTAAATAGTAATAATAATCACTTTCCATCATCATGGCTAACCAAATCACCACAAATTAAAATTGAAATATTAGCATGCAACTGGTATACTAATATTTTGTTAGCATATCTGGATTATATTATTTTTTTTTTATTTTCAGTGTGAACTAATACTACACGTGTTCGTTAATCTCTATCAAGACTAAAGAAAAAAAAAATTAAAAATCAAGATCAAAAATAATCAATAATAAAAAGTAATATTTTTTAATCCAACTTCTTCCTCACTTCTTCAAGATTGAATTTTTCGCATTCGAGTTTGTTATTCTATTAAATGAAAATTCTTGTTTATGATTTAGTAAGCGAGAACACCAAAGTAAAAATTATTTATAATCTGTTCGTCCCTCGGTTCCTCGTTTCTTCGGCACCTTCCGTGTTTAAAATACTAGATAATTTGATATTAAACTAAACATTGTTGGATTTATTAAACACGCCGTTAAATCGATCGGACCGACGGCTTTTATGCATGCTCAAAACTGTTCTGGCAGAACGCCCACTCCCGAACCGGCGTAACACCCGATGGAGCGACGTCCGCGACTACCGAGAAGGGCCCCGCCCGCTGGCTCATTGGCCAGGCTTGATCAAATACCGCCCGGGATGTCGATGCTCCGAGTCTGTAGAATAGGCTATTTTGAAGTGGGTCGACTAGTCAATTATAATACATATCCATAGCCGTAATAAGTAACCTATATAATTGTCCCGCTGCCCTACGCAGGCTTTCATTAAGATGTTACCCGTCTCCCTTCCGGCCCGACAATGTTTAGAACTTTAAATAGTTACTGGTAAATATCGAAACTAAATAATTTTATAATTCATAATCACACTAATGTAGTTAATGAAATTCAGTTTCATTAACTACATTATTACAAGATTATAAACTAAAAATTATTATTTGTACATTCATTGTTTGAGACATTTAATTTTCTTTTATTTTTTAAAGACAGCTTAATTCCAAAAAGATATAAATATTTTGTACGGAGTTCAAAAAAAAACACGAAAGTTTAATAATTTCTCAGCATGATACTACAATAAAACGTAACTAGAATGGATGTAATAACTACTTCAATAAACATATTGCGTTACTAAAGTACAGAAACTGCGTACTTTCACTCAAGTATTGTGAATTTTAAAAACAACTATTCAAATAAATTTAAGTTCGCGATTTTATGTCAACTATCTTCAAACCAAACACAAATAACTTTAATCGGTACTACTATACTGCTTCAAATACTACACATTCATTTCGTACTGTACAGAGGTTTATCCATATCAAATATTTTAATCCCTGACATAACGTCTCGCTCCGCTATACTGCTACGAGCCGAGTATATAGTACCGGAGCAGCGCTGCATAAAACATACACAGATTCCCACGTACAAGGAAATCAGTAAATCACCGCAAGCGCTCATTTTGGTACCTTCCCGGACGGATGAAGGTCCGAAGATTTGTGAAGGGTCCAGCTGAAATGCTGAGGCCGGCGCCGGGAGTTGGAACGTGTTCCACCTTCAACACGAGCCCGCGGGTTGACAAGGGTGCCCGATTTTATTGTGCACAAATCGCGTCCGCCGCCTATCTTCCATGCAATCGTGTACTGCCTTCATACATATTGATGATATCCCCGAAATTTCGGCGTGTGTGTGTGCGACGTTTACACCATAAATTCGGTAGGTTTGCATACGGTAAACGGAAATTTATGAGTTTTACAAGAACGATAAATAAATACAATAGAATAGAAAGACTTATAAAGCAGACCATTCTCTACATCAATTACTTTTTCAGAATCAAATCAATTAAATAATAATAATTACATCGCACTTTGATTTCAGAGAGTGGCCATTTGTTGATATCATTCATTGTTTTTGATTTTGCTGAAATAGTAGATTATGTAGTTCACACATTTTTGCTACATTTTTAATTCGCATTGAAGGATTCCGACGTTAAACCTTAACATCGCTAGGTCAGTGCGAGTTAGAAGCTATTAACGATAATTGGCACCAATGTTATAATAATATCCGGGATCAACGTTTTTAAAATTCTCTCCGAGCACTAGAGGTTTAACTTAACCTACTTTAAGAACTCATCCAACAATTTGATCGGCACTAGGATTTGAATACGGTTTACCTTCTAATTCGTATACGACACGCCATCCATACCATTACGGAATATCAGCCGCCGGAAAATACTCACTTAACAATAATAACATATTTTATAAACAGATGCGCGTCAGTCAACAACCTCATCTCGATTCAATCAATGACCTAGTGAGTGATATCGACTGAACTTGTAATAAACCCAAGATGTGAAAGTCAGTTCGATAATTTTATATAAATGATCATTTTTATTTGTGTCACTGTACAATTCATGAAACGTTTTATTTTTGCGTAGGATTTATTGCTCGTGACTTTAGTCATCCGTCCCTATAACAAAATTTTCAATGTTCGATTCTTAATATCTATGCAATGAAACTTGCATGACTTTTAAATTTTAGGTTTAACACTCATTATTTAAAGACAAGAGTTAGACAACTGTTATTTCTTTTCAATAGATTTTATTCGTTTTTGGATATTTCATGAATATTTACATAATATGATTATTAAAAAAATTAAATATTTTCAAAAATATACACATAAGTACCTACGTGGTAATTCAGTGACAATAGTTTAGAGGTCACTAATTCGGTATTTTCTCAAAGTTTAAAAAAGATATTCCAAAAGGTTTTCTATAGATGCGATTAACAAAAGACTATCTTCCAAAAAAGAAAGTTGGTTGCAAGAATAATTCTTACGCGTATTCAACAAAACACATCTAAGTTAAGAGTGAGTATAAGAAACAAATGAAAAATAAATAGAAATTAAGAATAAAGTAAACTTAATAAGAATTGAACAAAATAATAACATTTCAACAATGATGAGCAACAAAGACTACAAACGATATTTCATCAACAAATGCGTCAGATTCAGTGAGAGAGAAATGAATAAAAATATGACGCCGAAAATTCAATAAGGCAGCAGAAATAAATTCATACAGCTATCATAGGATCAGCGGGCCCAGCACGACGCCTAGAAGAGTCGTCCACGGCTATCCCGTTTATTCACGTTGGTGTGAAAAGGATAGTGCTATAGGAACACACTTCACTAGGGCATTATGCTAGGCTCGCAGCTTAAGCTATGATCTATGGCACCAGCTTTACTATCGCCATCTATCTAGTTGATGGAAATAAGTTTATTATGTTATTTTAAATGACTCATAGTGCGAAAGCATTTGAGATGCAAGAGTGCTTTGCTATCAAATTTTTTTTTAATCTTATCAGCAACAGTTTTTATAGTTGTACTACTCTCGTTGTTAGATGAAAATAGAAAAATTTTCATACCATTGTACAGATAATTTAATGATAATTCGAACAGCTTCAAAAAATTATTTAATATAATAGAAACGAAAAAAAAACCATTAAAATAGTTTGGAAACCCGATCCCATACATCAGTTCTATAAAACTAAAAAAATCGATCGTTTGCGAAATATCCATTAATTTAGTTTTTTTTTCTTTAATTAGCTTTATAGTTACAACAAATAGTTTCCTATTGAAAATGGCTTTCTGATTCGAAGTCGTTAAATTACAAGTAATAAAAAATATTATTTACTAACGCACCAAGGGCACTCTAACAAATAGTAGCGACCTCTAGTAGCAAGTAAATATAGCTCTTCGTTACCATCTGTTTTGAAGAGATTGAGTTATAATAGTTGCAATAATATATGATATCTGCTTTTTTTCTTATTTCCTATCAAAATAAATGAAAACATTCCAAGGCGTGCACTTTTATTTTCTGCAAAAAACTGCACCATCATTTTAACAGCCACTTCAAATTCAAGTTAAGATCACTATGATAATAAATCAAACGGATCGAAACGATTAAACATAGCATTAATTATGAGACCATAAAATTTCTAAAGTGATTTCGTGAATTGTTAATAAAACTTTCTGAATAGAAAATTTAATTAATCTTTTAACATGAACAACATGAAAGTATTTTATATTATACATTCATATTTTTATAAAACTGGATTAATCTCTCACTCAATATAACAGCTATAGACTTGCTAAATAAACGATATGTAGCCAAAATTGAGATACAGAAGAGAAAACACTATATATTCCAATGAATATTCTTTAAACAAACTCAAACGAAGTCCTTCTATGCGGCCGGTATCAAAGTGAAGCATTTTTCGGTCCAACGAACAAGCACTGAAGGCAGACGAGACGAAATCCTTCCTTGAAACACGAAACCATTCTTCTGGAGAAATGGTTTTGTAAATGATATCGTTACCGGTTTATTGCAACGTTAGTAAACATGAATTGTCCGTCTCCGGGTGACGAGGACATGTGGGATATTGTTTGAAATAATTAACAATACGAAATTAAACAGTAAAAAAGGTAGAGTGAGGACTTTATTGAAGTTATACTTCTTCTGGCACGTTAGGTAATACAGATCAAAGACTTGTATCTTCAGCATGTCAATGCGCCAATGTTAATACAGTCTGATGTTTACCAAATGACATACAGAACACTAGGTTTTTAATAAAACAGTATCTTCATAAAAAAAAAACCAAATTTTCGCCCGCAGCTTCGCCGGGGTGGATATAGAATGCGTTCCTTTATATTTTCTATTGAAGGATTTTGCTGGCAATCCCAATCTCGTGCCCGATTTCAATTCTGATCCCAGCACTGTTCGTAATTTCGATTCCGGTCACCCTCTTGATTCTAAATTAGGTCCCACGCTCGGTTTCGACACCGGTCCGTTCTCTCAAAGGTTGAGCGTATTTTTTCCTTTAACTGTTGTTGCCTGTTCGTATTGTGATGTTCATAGGTCTTGGCCGCTGACAATTATTATTTGGCTAATAATTCCTCAGAGTAAAATCATCTTTAAATTAGAATAACTTTTCCTGTCAATCGCTTTAAATTGAATAAAGTCTATACTCGTCCCAAAGTCAAGCTTTATCTACCGACGAAAACCGCATTACAACTGTTAAAATCTAGCAAACAGACAGACAGACAAAGAATTAAAGAAAAATGAGTGCAAAGAGGACTCCCGGTAGATCTGCAACATCAAAACTGTTGCACACTGTATTACTTTAATTGGAATAAGATAAGGATGAAAGGTGTTGCGAATGAAAGAAGAAGCCCATGATTTTCATTGACCACATTTAATTTTACATTTCATCAGTTAACTATGTTACAGTAGCATTAGAGTTTGTTTCTCGAAGACTATCCTTGGATATGAGTCACAATTGGTCGATGATAGCTAAAATATGAAACGTACATTTTGGATGTAAACTCATTATCACACATTTTGTAAACTTTGTAAACAATGACGAAAGTTCAAAATGGAAATCACCATTTATTGTTGTAAATATCTTCATCACAGGAGGAAATAAATATACGATCAGACGCACGGCGTACGTCAAAACTAAGCGTCTCTACAGTGTGAGATGCCTCATGTCGACGCGTTATCCTCTACCTGCGCACAGCGCTAGGCGCAGATGACGTAGACCAAAACAAATCGTCTCCTGAATTTTGAGACGTCTTGGTTTTACCCCAACCCAGCATAAATGTATATGTTTTATATCACAAATCGTTGTTTTCTATTATATTGCATCTTTATCTCATCATCCCCTCTTAATTTTTCATACATATCGTCAACGTATAACACTACCAGTTCTACTGATTTGATATGTACATGCGTGTAGTATCTAATAAGGTTAATTTAGTTTGTCATTCACTCGTCCAGTGCAATTAAGTGATTGCACGTTATAAATATAACAGATAGTGTTCGTAATAAATGTATTTTCATATGTACATATGTATATACATTGATTTCTGTAAATTAATATTTTACACTGTGAATATTGTTTATTTATGCAAAAGAAGCATAACTTTTTACGTGCGGCGTGTATAAAAAATACATATACATTAAAAAAATGACTTCGCGGAGAAAAAGAGGACTGTATTTTATATAATTATCATTATTTTGTATGTTGGTGTTCGGAAACACCAACATACAAAATAATGGTCATAAGCTGAACGGACCGCCGTCGAGGTCCGTTTAGCTTTTCGTTAATTTATTACGAATATTAATTTTCTTAATAATAATAGTATAAAACTCACGCCTATTCTCCAGAAGTGTAGCCAGAGACTATAGATTTCCACATGGTGCGATCTTTGCATACCTCTCTTGCCTCAGTGACATCCATCAATCTTTTCATGCAAGCTCGTCGGTTTCGGATGCTGACAATTTAATTTTCTTAAACATTTTATAACTTAGGTCGTGCGAGTCGCTCCAAAGTCATAAAGCACGCCCTTGATCTATACTAATGTTATAAAGAGGAAACATTTGTATTTTGTTTGTAATGAATACACTTGAAAACTAGTGGGCCGATTTTAAAATTTCCTACACCAGTAGAATGCTATATTATCACTAAGTGACATAGGCTATATTACTTTTAAATAGAGATCCCTACGAAACTCCAATATGTAATGTAACCTGAGGTGTAAGAAAATCACTAAGAAATTTCTTACAATACGTAAAACCACTGATGTATGAACGAAATAATGTACTACAGTTTTAGAGAACATATAAATATTTATAAAAGATTCCCGATACCGTAAGTCCAGCTCGTATAGTTGTGTCACTACAAATAATTTTTATGTTTCCGTTAATGCCGGTCGAAACTACACCACGTTATATATACATTTGTATTAACCCTTATCATAATATCATACAAATTACGTCGTTTTCAACGCTATTTCAGTACATGTAAGCATACTTTTTGAATTATTGAAATCGGATGTTACATTGAAAAGATAACATGAATTTTAAAAACGCGAAATACCACTCACTGATGAATCACGAAATCTCAGTAAATGTAAGTCCGATTAAGATGAAAATTAAAAAAATTGGTAAATGGTTTCATAGGTGCGGGACCCATTATGAAAATATTTTTGGAATTCAGCTTTTAAGCGGGATAAAAGGCAATTTGAATTTTGTATGAAACTTTTTTATAGATAAACGGTGACTTTGTCACAATGGGAGGGGGGGTCGTGCGGATGAATAATGTACAATAAATCCTTTCATCCATAAAAAGCTATACTATCCCTGAACAATATAACTTACATGCTATTCTGACATTAACATTTGTCCAAATTGAAGTAAACAGTACAAATCGGTACCGTGACGGAATTAAATGGAAGACGAGGTATCCCCCGGAATCGAGCGTCGAATCCGTATTGGAAAATCAAGAGCAGAAACGAGATTGGGGTTGACAACAAGACATTCTGTGCCCTAACAGGCGAAAAACTAGTATGTTTAAACAATTGTGGCTTGATACGCCTCAGCAATGGGAATGATTAAAATCAGACACAAGAACAAACATAAAACGTCTAGAATATAGAAAATGTTCTAATATATGCTAATAATGTAATACACATACATGCACATACGAACACACGACTTAGACGTGACTATTAAGTAAAACAGTTGTATACAGCTAAACAACTAAATAGCTGTCTAAAATTGTCCGTTTAATTGCAGTTTCGTATGAATTTAACTTTCGGCAAATGTAATTTAACTGTTAACAAACTGATCGATCAAATCGCACATTTAACGCTCTATTAACTAAAACGTTAGTGGCCAAGTTGGGCCGCGGCCGAGCCTTGATTGGATACGTCTGCGCTGTGATTTATCGTCTCATGTACTGCGCGTAGTTGGTATATATATATGTGTGTATATATACTATTTTATTATTGAGTTTAAACATTTTTTGATCCACTGGCTAAATACTTAAAAGTACATATTACCACTGGCATATTACATCCCTAATTATTTGACGAATAATTTATTAATTAATCACGAAGTTAGCTATCTTTCAAATTTATGTTTATATGCTAATAATTTTGAAGAAATTACAAGAGCTTAAAATTATACATGAATAGAACACGATTTTTACAGAAATCGCTTGTGCAAGATTTTACGTCTTTATATGGTTATTGATAAAAAAGTTTAGTAGGTGCATGCATAATTAATTAAATAACAGAAAAAACTTTTATTTTGAAACTACAGAGGAACGCGAAACGATCTTACACATTTTGTGTCAAGTTTTTTCAATGCGGTCGGGGCTCCAAAACGAGGTCTAAAATATATTAATAAAACCTGTACCAAAATTATAACGAAAAGTATTTTGGTATGAGTTTGCATAAAGGCTGAGCATGCACAGCTTATACAAGGGTAGCGTGCTCATCTTACAAAAGTACATTAAATGCCTCTGACGCGTTATGAAAATAAAAAGACGGTAATGTTTTCTAATCTCAACCAAAGCCTATACATTCTAAGGATTACGTCAGCGTTTAGGCGATATCCATATAAAGACGAAATGTCAACGAAATATGTATATAAATATGTTATCGATATGTATATAAAATTTATTAATGACATAAAGAATGTATGTATGTAACCCAATTTTCTAGTTTTTTTTTCTATTCCGTACAGAAAATTCATATAGCTAGTTAATCAATCACACCCCAAAAAAAGGTATTTATCTTAAGGGATAGATATCTTTAGATACCTAAGAGAACTTATACAAGAAAAATCCCTATATATTTTAACGCCTCTCATTTATGATAGAAAGTCAACGATATCGAATTAAGAAACGTACTTCAATTCATTTTTTTTGGCAATTCTTGTTAAGCAGAAATATACATAGTTGTTGAATTTTTTTTGTAGTCGACACCTC
>BGZK01002366.1:0-61113 GCA_005406025.1 Eumeta japonica | reverse complement strand
GCGCGTGCGGTGCGTTGGCGGCATTAGTAATTGTGATCAAACTATATGTTTTATTATATGATCACAATTTTATTGAATAACTAAGTCTAAATAATGGTATAACATAATAACTCTATGCCATTTAAAAGCGGTGTGCTTCAAACTCGTTTACAATACAAATCAGCTGCTAACCTTAAGCGCCAAACATCTTGTTTTAACTTCACAATTGACAGTTGACTTCAAACTTTATGCTGGTTTACACGAGTGCCACGCAGCCCGGCAAACATCCTGGCAAGCAGCACGGCGAGCAGCCCGGCGGCCTGGCCTGCCAAACAAGGTGTTCACATCGCGTGGCGACGCGCCAGTCTATGCCAAGCATGGCGGACATCATGGACGTCGATATTGTGGCGGCTATTACAGTCGGCTTAACTTATTTTTATTGGAAAAAACAAAGTGATAGACAACGAACAGTGAGAAAAGAAGAATGTAGAAGAAGGTGGTGGATGATAAAAATTCACCAAAATCGTACCAGGTACGTATTTTCCGATCGCAACTCAATGCCTGAGTGGTATTGACGAAAATATTTTCTTAGTGGCTTTTACATATTTTGCATAATGTTATTTTTTTAATCAAGATGGATGATTGAATGCTGAATAAATGGTATTTAATTATTTTTATGTACTTATTTATTTATGAAAGAATTAATAAAAATAGAAAAGTGAAACTGTCCGATATGAAAAAAAACTGAACTGTGAAAGATATGAAAGAATGTACTGAACTGTGTGATTTTTAATCAAGTTAGCCGATTGAACTAGTTGTTTTTTTTATTTCATAGAACAAAAATTTGTTGAACTCCTTAATGAACCATCTGACAGTTCATAATGATAACTTGCTGTACGGATGAAAGATTAATGTCTACAGACTCTGTTGACAATTTTGTTGAGTAAAATTTCACCGATGATTTCTAAGCAAGACACGGATTTCAGAGAAGCTATTCCAGTTAAATTTCGCCTTGCAATAACGCTAAGATATTTAGCATCTGGTGATAGCTACAGTAGTCTACACTATTTGTTTAAAGTCTCTAAATCAGCTATATCAGGAATCATACGGGAAGTCTCTAGAGCTCTTAATGAAGTTCTGAAGGATGAAGTAAAGGTAAAGTTTTATTTTAAGTTTTTTATTGAAATTATTATTAACAGAGTATCACAAATTACTTATCATAGTTAAAGACAATACAAAAATAAAGGTATTTAAAACGAAGTACAGTAACACCGATAAGATTAAAGAAGTAATTAAGTAAAATCAACCATCATAAACTATTATGTTCATTGTTCATATTTAACTTGCTTCAGATTCAAATTCTTCGAATGAATTTAATAATGCAATATTTATAATATTTGATTTCCGGATAGTTTCGGTTTCTGGCGTATTACAGGATTCAACAGATGGAGGTTGGCTTGAGTAGATGTTTGCATTCAACAGATGGAGGTTGGCTTGAGAATTGAACAGGTTGCTTTGAAGCATAAGCATATGTAATTGGTTCTGAATGTGACGTTAAAGCACTTGAAGGTCGGTTTGGGATATGAATATTAGTCTCTGATTGTGCATATGAAGTTGATCCTGTCGGTGGTCTGTAATATGAGTTTGAATATTTGGGAGATGGTGTCTCACGTCTATATAGCTTACTTTTAATTTTATTAACAAATATGCCATCTATTTCATACATAACTAATTTCCGTTCGTCTTTGGATAGTTCGCGAAGTTTCGTAGACAAAAGCTTGGCGTAGAGATCGCATTCATCATCTTCTTTAGGTGTAGGATGAGATTGACGTTGCCCTAAAGCATTAGTCAATTGACCGAACGCTGTAGCCATTTGCTGCTCAGCTGTATCAGGTGCAGGGCAACGACGGGGCTTTTTTGCAGAAGTCGATCGCGATTTTGCAATTGGAATAGCTGGTGATGGCGATGGCGATGATGTTTCCATCCCTATGTTTTCAATAGTTTCGTCTCCAAAGGTTTCATCTAATTGCCGTGATGTTTCATCTGAGAAAGTTTCCTTTGATACTTGTGATGTTGATGGTCCCTGAAAGAAATGTATTTTTTTGTTACTGACATAATATGCAATTATTGTTTCAGATGCCCACAACAGCAGAAGGTTGGTTAGCTATAGAAAATGGATTTAGAAGAAAATCCCACATTGTATTGGTTCACTAGATGGTAAACATATAGTAA
This sequence comes from Eumeta japonica, assembly GCA_005406025.1. NCBI lineage: Eukaryota > Metazoa > Arthropoda > Insecta > Lepidoptera > Psychidae > Eumeta > Eumeta japonica. Next base: position 58,902 of record BGZK01002366.1, on the reverse strand, counting down.
TTCAAAGCCCATTTCATAGTGGAACCGAGTTTTATAACTATAAGAAGACTTTCAGCATTGTTTTAATGGCACTAGTAGATAGCAACTACAAATTTATATTTGCTGACATAGGAAGTCAAGGAAGGATAAGTGATGGTGGCGTTTTCAACAATTCATTATTATGGAAAAAAATCTGCAGAAACGAATTAAATTTACCCACGCCATGCCCTCTTCCCGGATCAAATGTTGATGTGCCATTCGTCTTTATAGGCGACGGTGCTTTTGCACTTAGCACACATGTAATGAAACCATACCGTGGCAACCATGATTTGGGTTCACCAAAAAGGTCATTTAATCAGTGTCTGTCTAGATCACGGGTTGTGGTGGAAAACACATTCGGAATTTTAACTGCAGTATTTAGATTATTCCGACGACCAATTGATTTACATCCAGATATTGTGTCAGAATTGACGATGACATGTGTACTGCTACATAACTTTCTCAGAAGTAGTAAAAATTCTGCAGCAAGATATACCCTCCAGGAACGTTTGATGAATATGATAGTAATGACAATCTGATAAGACCAGGACCGTGGCGAAGAAATGCAAATGATGAATATAACGCAATAAGAAATTTGCCACACATACCACGAAGACCGTCTCTGAATGCTACACAAATCAGGGAAGAATTTTCTTTATATTTTTTCAGGGCTATGAATACTTAATATTAATGCATGTATAATTAAATTATTTATTTACATAAAGTGCATTATCTATTTTTAACTTATATTTCTTTATTAATAATAATTAAAGACAAATTTATGCCATACGATGTTTTTTTACATACATACCGTTTCTGTGTTTATTGTATTCCTAGTGGTATATACCGGCAGCAGAAACGATTCCATCGCTGCATACGCAAACCAAATGGGTTCGTATATGTCGTCGCTCCCTGAAAAAAAATACTATCAGTGTGTGTATTGCTTACATAAATAACAACGTTTTTAAAATAACCGGCTCCAATCGCATTATCAATTACTCTGACAGTCCATATCATGAAACTACTGAACCGATTTTATAAAATAAAATTTCGTCATAAATCAAAAACTACCTACATAAAATAAAATTGCTAAAAAATTGTTTTAGCTTTCCAATTACATCTAAGTAGGTAGTGGTATAAGTAAGTAATGAACACATACCTGCACCAGATCGTGTAGACTCCTGCTTTTTTTTTAGGTGTCGTCTAAAGGTGCCCATAAGAATTTCTTTTTTTGTTTTAAGTTCTTTTACAGGAACATTTAATTTTGCGCTCAGCCTTCCCCAAGCATCGTTTATTTTCTTTTTGTCTTTGTGATGTATGTGATGTGGATCCCATATTACTGGTTCTGTTTGATAATATTCAAGAAAAAGTAAAATTTGATCGGATGACCAATCCGCCATCTTGTACGTCCGACGTCCTTTCGTCGGTAAGGTGCACGAGAGACTGAAGCGATCGCGCGCGTGTGAACAGGCAATCGGGCGCAAGCACATTTATCCTTTGAAATGTGTCAAAAAAACCGACACTCGTTCCGTTCACGGCAAGCGCACGCACGTGCACATTCAAACAGACGAACAGCCCGTTCTCATGCTTGTGCTTGTGTTTGTGCCCGTTGAATGTCGTATTGAACGCGAGCGTGTAAATGCGCCATTAGAGTTAATATTGGAAGTGCGTGGGGCTATCTCCAAATGCTAAGTTAACTTTCAAAACTGCCATTTTGGCATTTGTAACATTGACGGCATATATATAGTCGTATATTTTAGTGCTAATTTGATTATTTTCTTAATAATGTACAGGAATAAATAATAAGTGAAGTTTTTCTTCATAATCCATTTCTGAAATTCCTGGTATCTGTGGAATTAAGACTCGTATATTAAGCGCTTGTTATTGACAGCAACCCTCCCTTATCATTTAACTTTAAACATGTTAATTTTGGCCAATAGAATTTGACAGTTTTGCTAAATGTTAAAGTAAATATTATGTTTAATAGTTAAAATTTATAATTAAATACTACTGATTTTGAAACACTCTGCTGTTAGAGAATTATTAGTTTTTAAATTAGCTTATTTCTAAATATTGGTAAATTTTGGATACAAATATCACAGATACAGTTATTTATTTGTTAAAATATTGCTAAGAGAATAAATAAGTAATTAAAATATAAATATCATTTATAAAATAATAAATTAACTATAATTATTGTTTGGAGATAATCAACCTATTATAACTTGCTCCTAAATAGTGGCATAAACCTAAATCTCTAAAATAACAGTTTGAATAATTGACTTAAATAATAGTTTAAACCACAGCAGATCAGCTTGTAATAATTTTTAGATTACAAAATATTTGCTTCTCTTTTTATTCAGGTGTAGTGCCAGCATTAGCACCAACAGATGGAACATCAAGAGCACCTGAAATGTTCAATGTGGTATCCACGACATTCAGAACCTGAAATCATTATTATATTGTATATAGAACAGCATTATTGTCTTTTTATTTAACTAGTGACTTGCATTATCTTTACCCAGGTCATTTAGGATAGCATGTTAACAAAGAATACTTATAATTATGTTCTAACACTTTCATGAACTTAAATGTATGCCCATTTATTGATTTTGTTAGAGTTGATTCTGATTGTTTTAAAAAGATAGATGAAAGCGGCATATGTAGGTGTGTAGAAAAAAAATTAATATAGAACATTGAGATATTAACATTGGTACATTTTGTAATTTCTTGTTTTACCTCAAACAAATATATAAAATCCACATAGCATGTAAGTAATAAAATATGTTTTACCATTGTCTCCTGCTATGTTCGGATTAAATTAGTAAGCTCAGTTATAGACAAAGCTATACTATTAATAGCATATGGCTAATGTCGTTAATGCCTCTGCAGTCTTTGTTTCAGCAGCTACACTTTTTCCTCTATCCGTGCTAGGTCTGCTTTTAATTCACTTAGGCTATGTAAGCAAGGACGGACTGCAAATAAAACATCATTGATTTAACTGTTTCATTATTATACAATTAAGAGAATAAAGAATATTTAGCCTGCAGCATAATATCTATCTGACAATATGGGTTTGTTATAGTAAAATTTGGTATTATAGAAAAGTACTTTGACTCAAATTTATTATTAGGTCAGGGAAAAGTTTTTAAGTAAAGAGTAGTAAAATCTCTTTGGTTGTGCTATTTGTATTTTAGTTTTGATATATTAGATACCATTTATCATTCTTACATTTTGAAAAGAAAAAGTTAAAATGCTGTCACATTTTTCTATTGTTTTTCTGTCCACCTAAATAAGTGAATCTAATATAGAAATTCAATACTTTTGAAGTTTTATTACAAAGAGGGAAGGAAGGATAATCATATTATTTATTAAAGTAAATAAATATATAAACAAAAATCATTAAAAATAAATTATACAAATGAACTTGAAAAGTTTCTCTAATTTTAATTCAATGTTAAATAAATGAATATTACATTATTTAATACATCTTTCACGTCGAACTCCACGTGTTCTTCTAGATGAAGGAAACGCATTTTCAATAGGCCTTGGACTTGCCTGGGACAATTCGCTGGTGGAGTCAGTTCAGTAGTAGGTATTGCTACCACCACAGGTTCTACTGGAGGTGACATAGGTGCCGCAGTTTCAATTATGACTGATTCACTATTAAAAAGAAATAAGCCTCTCTCAAAATCAAATTATACTTATTACGATTTCCGATCACTATTTAGAAAATTTGTGCACATATGATTCTTTTTATGTATTTTTGATATAAATTAACAAGGCATTTACTAATTTGAAAACAGAACGGTTCAAAATGAAAATATATATTATCATTTAATATGTCTATCGCTCTTGTTAAATTGTTAGTAGTGATAAATTTATTACCTTTGTGCAGGTTGTGATATCTGGAATGATGTAGTAAATTAGATTAAACAGAAGAGCAAAGTTTTATATATAAATTACAAATACTAATAAATATGTAGTATTACATACTTTACATTGAAAAGGATTTATTTGGACTCCACTAATTGGACATCCTGCGTCCATTCCCAAAATCTCTGCACCTTTTCTTTTCTAGTGGAGTAAATTTTAATAATAAAAGGGCTCCACATGTTTTTGTACTGCAGCACTAAAGCTCCGAATTTTATTTTTAAGGCGGTTTTTGTAGTCACTCCAATACTATAAGAGAAATAACACTTGTCTAAACAATACATGTTTTAGTACAGATGATTGATTTGGCAGCAATTGTACTTACTTTTGACCACAAAGCACCATCTTTTATTGCCCCATTCCCCAAACAATTCAATAAAAGGGCTACTTCGTCCCAAAACTTTTTAATTCTTTGTCGACCTTTTTGTACGACAGTGTCCTAGAGCAAGGTCCTCATTATTTTCCAAAAATCAATCAGACGTTCTAACTGTTGTGTAGTTACCTTTCGTTATTGAACACTGCCATTATGATTTTAAATAATTTAAATTGAAATAGTTTACCAAAATATTCAGAAAAGAATATGGAAAATGTGTTTTAAAATTTTCGTAATTTCAATTTCAAAACTTAACGTAACGTTATGACACATGTGTAGCGATGATCCATTATAATTTTGAAATAGTCAACAATTTAGTTTTGACAGATTTTTTTTGTGTTGCAAACATAATTTGATTTGCTAAATTGACAATATATTTATAAGTATGCCTAAAAAAATATAACATTTTCAATGTAATTAAGTGCCAAAACATTGAAATAAAAACTAGGAGTAAGTGAATTTTAAACAGTGGAAAATTTGGTAGCTATATTATGGTAACACTATGGAGAATGATGTCAATGGGCATTATTTTTGAATCGCTCGAATAAATTTCGTATACGAAAATTGCCAGATTATCGCATAATTTCAATCAAACCGTATTTTTTGAATATCACGTGCGATAATTTTCGCACAAAAAGTATTCCATAATCAACGAGTGGTTGATTATGGAATTAATTATTATGGAATCAATCAATGGTAAGCATTGTTTTTGAATTGTAGATATTTTACATCCAACATATTTTATTCTTCTTGTTAATAGCTTTTTTCAGAAATATGGCATACAAGGAATCATAGGTGTGGTGGATTGCACACATGTTGCTATTTACCCTCCACCAAATACTCCTTCATCACATTATAATCAAAGAGCATACATTAACAGAAAAAAGATATCACTCAATTAATGTTCAATTGGTATGTATTCTAAGTTTATATTACTTCAGTATAATGTTTTATTCTAAATACTATGAGTGTTCTGAAAAAATATTTTGTACGTTATGATTTTAGGCATGTGATTTAAGTTTAGAAATTAGACATGTGAATGCCAAGTTTCCTGGCAGTACCCATGATTGCCATATATGGAACAATTGCAGTGTACTTCCATTGATGAAAAGACTTTATTACCAAAGACATACTAATTGTTACATCATAGGTTTGTGGTACAATATTTACAAAGTTTGTGTCATTTGCTTTCATTTGAAATTTTTTATTAGTTGTTGATTTGGTTTATTTTGTACATGTAGGTGATAGTGGGTATGCACTTCGTCCATGGCTGCAAACTCCTGTAGCAAATGTTCGAGCTAATACACCAGAAGGGCGCTATAACAAAGCTTTTAAATATGCAAGAGCAAACATTGAAAGATGTAATGGAATTTTAAAGATGAGGTTTAGATGTTTGTTAAAGCACCGAGTCCTGCATTATGCACCCGAAAAGGCTAGCCAGATAATTAATGCTTGTGTAGTTTTACACAATATGTGCATACGCAACAACGTCCCAATGCCTAATGATCGTGAACTAATTAATTATGATTTTGGTATCATAGAAATAGATCTACCCGATCTAGGTTTACCCACAGTGTACCATACAAATAGAGAGTTAGAAGCCGGTAGAGCTCTACAACGTGAACTTATTGCTCGCTTTAACAGATAATAAAGATTATTTGTATGTAACATGTAAAATATATTGTTTACTTTCATTAACAATAAATGAAACATAATAGATTATAGTATTATCTTAAACCTTTATTTGAATTTAACTGAAATTTCAATTTGTTAATTTTATTTAAAGTGTTAATTTTAGTTTTTGCTTTGCATATTTTGTTGGTTATATCAGCCATTGGAATAAGAAATTAAGGATTTTGTATTTGTCATTACAAAATTAAATAACCAATCAAGCAACAATTTGAAGAATATTACGTTACGAAATATCTTTAATTTATTGACGAAGCCTTGCTCATATGATTTATTTACTATTGTACCTAATAATTTTTTTGAGCAGTATACAAGATAATTCAATATTTAATTCAACATTATTAACTGAAATATTTTGCTGAAATGATGGAAAACCATTTTATGCATATTTCAGCAAAAATATTTTATAGGACAACTAATGAAATGAAGAATAAAGTGCAATAACTTAATAAAGGAAATAAATAATGTTAAAATAAAAGACATTGCTTACCAAATTAATAAAATTAAATACAATATTAAAAATACACAACTAATATTTAAGATGTTTTTAAGGAGCCTCAACATCATATTACATTCTTGTGTCAAGAACAATTAGTAACTATGAGAAAATAATATTAAAACAATACAAAAGGTAAAAAAAAAAAAAGATGGAAAGTCAGTCTTCGGCACTAGAAAGCATCCCAAAATCATTCAATTTGCCTGAAATTTTTCCAAGGATTTAGCAATATTTTGCAATGCTTCTGACTGCTTATTCATAGCCTCAAAACTTTTAAATAATATACTTTTTGCCTCTGCCAAGTCCCTTTTACTTGTAATTTTGAAGCATTAATGCTTCTATCTCGCTCCTATTTGCTTTTCTTTTTAGGAACCTTTGAGTACCAAGTTTTTCTCTTGATTGATCCTGAGTTATATCTGATATTATCACAGGGACTGGGTCATCCGTCACTACTACAACTGGTACCACAGGCTCAGATATTACTTGTTCTGTAAATGTATAAAATAATAAATTTTACTGTTTTAATGTAACAAACAAAATGAATAAAATTTTTATTTAACAAATATTAAAACATCTAGACACAGATTTCATATAATGGCATATAGGAATTAAAAAAAATGCTTAAAAGTTCATTTTAACTTTTTATAAATACTTGGAATAATCAAAGCGATACATGATTCATAAAAAAAAACTGTACTACAAGATTTTTTGACATCTGTAATGTTCCACATGATACAATGGTCCACAAGTTAAACGAGTAAGACTTTAGAATCTTGGGTTTGAATTTTATTTAAACATATAATATTTTATGTTATATACCACTAAAACTTTTCATATATTAATCTACAACATTACCATATAATATGGGGCAAAACTGCAATAGTATCTTACATAATAAGCATTTTTTGTGATTACTAGATGGAAAATATAATAACATAAGGAATATCCTATATGAAAAACATCATACTACCTTCAAATGTAACAATTGATTCCAAGACATTGCTATGCCCGAGAATGTTATCAGGATGTATGGTTTCTATTACCATTCTTTCTGATTGGGACAGTTCTTCACAAGGAGGACCACCACCAGTTGCTTCCATGGCCTGAGTAACTTTAGCGGCCTTCGCCTTAGATTTACTTTGTAAATCTTGCCAAGTCTAAAATTGAACATCATTATATTGAATAATTAATACACACATTGTATAAAGCTGTTACAAATAGGTTTTAAATATGTATAACTACTGTCAGTATTTTTTATAAATGCAGATTTTAGTTACATGAGTAAAAATACAAATTACATTTTATACTTAAAAAATTTCAAATAAAGATAAATTATTTTATCTAAAGGTTTGGTACTAAAACACTATGTAATCGTTATTAATTAGCTAAAGAGTAACCTTTGCCTTCAATTTCGATGTAACAAGGTACTTGATTATAGCGAATATAATGGAGCTTACTATTCTAGTAGGAGTACATCGACAATGTACATACATAGACAATACATACTATGTACTCACTTTTCTCCATAGCTTCCACGTTTTCTTCGCTCCAATCATACTATTTAATATAATAGCAATTTGTTCCCATCTCTTTTGGGCTTCCTTAGTCGTAAAGTTAGCGCTAAATTTCCCAGTGCGTAATTCTACGTCATTGTGTAAAGTTGTATTAGTTTCTTTTTGTGCTGCTGTAATATATGTGTTTCGTTTGTTCATATTCACAATGAAAAATAAAATAAGAGAAACTGCGCAAAACCACTTAAAACCGTTGCACATTTGATTGTACGCATAGAGTCACACTTCTCTATGAATAGTGCAAGAAGATTGTAGTACGTCAAATATAAAACACGTTCCGTTAACTTAAATTCAAAGTAAAAATTTGTAATGTACACTAATTATAATAAATTTTTGTTATTATGCCTGAATAGCTATCTCTTAACCTAAGATTTTTTAAATAAAATAATGCAAAAACAAAACTTTTCTGATCGTAATCGATGAATCAAGAATGAGCATATTTTTGTGTAACGAAATGTAATAAACACGGTTGGTACTATTGTTAATTTCATTCGCTAATTTTATCGAGTGCTCGATAATATTTTCTCTTCCTTTCAAAAATACGTGTTTTTGCCATCACTCGATATTGCGATCGAAACCTAGCATGCGATAATTAGCGAATACGTAATATTATTGAGCGTTTAAAAAATCATGCCCAATGTGAGACAGATATCGAGTCGATATCGCTTTCTATGAAACGGTAATGCCAATTAACAACCATATGACTTCTGTATCGACTACACATCGATATTGATTGTTATGAAACATAATTGACCGCTGGCAGCGAGCGCCGTCACAACCAGTGTTGCCAACTCGGAATTTGAAAAAAAGCGTAGACCAGATAAGAAAATTACGTAGATTTTGTAAAAATTGCATATTAAAATTCGTAGATCTACGTATTTTTTTATGTAAAATGAAGAAGTAAGGGTAGGTGAAACAGAATAAAACGAGTATTTTGATGATTATATTAACTATTAAAAAAAAAAAGACGGATAGAACATAGAGTTCCTGGCAGCATTCGTAGGCTGTGGCTGTGGTAGCCCTTCACTGTCAGATAATGCATATGTTTGTTTGCTACCTTCATGATTAAAAAAAAAATATTATTATGTATGTTCATTTTTAGGTAAATTAAATTTATACATATATTTGTTAAAATATTGTATGTGTTCCTGTGTAGGCTCGCTATTTATTTTTAAGCCACTTTTCGTGAAAAGTGAGCCTGTTAGCGTGTCAGTAGGTCTGTTTCTGATGTCAGTTTTCATCAAATTGATAGCAGAAAACGCTCAACATTTGCACTGCTGGGTGGCAATGTTAACAAGTTTTGTACAAATTGGGACAGTAAGGGAAATATTTGAGACGAATTGCCTTTTCTTATTTTGGAAATATGACGTCAAAACTCATCAACTTTAATTAGCTGATCCTCTTGAAATGAAAGATTTGTATTTCTTAGAGTTCTCCATTCACGGTCTAATTCCGTTAGATTTGTTGGATATAGTCCTTAAAATAAATTCATAATTGAAAACTAAATAAAGTATAACAGACGCATAAATCAAATATTTCAAGTAATTAAACATAATATTACCTGGAAACATATGCCCCTAATGAGCTAAAGATGGTACAAAACGTTTTAGACATTTTATGTTTTAACTGTTTTATTTGATTTGTCTCGATATGATTTATTTTTAATAATAACAGCAGCAACATTGCCTCCCAAGTAAATATCTTCCAAGGGCAAATGGTTTTCAGTATTTTCAAAATCGATATTCAATATTTTATTTCTAATGCTGCAGCTTGGTCATGGAGTTGAATATTTGTTTTTCCCTGTTCAATTAATTCGAAATATTCGGGCTTCCAAAAACATTCCAGTATAGTTTTATAGGTTATAAAACCTTTTTCATATAGCAAGTACAGTTTTGGGCTTTCAGATTGCATTTCTTTATTCAAATCTTTAAAGTATGGCAGCACAAAATCTAAAGACTCTAAGTAAAGTTCTGTGGTTGGTTCCATACATTTATCAAGAATTGACTGAGCTGCAAGCAATTTATCAGTTAGCATAGCACTTTGAAAATATAGTTTCAAAGTTGGTACCTGTTCTAGAAGCTTCTTTACAACTTGTAACAGGGACAGCCACCTTGTTTGCGAGGGGTGCAATAGTTTGTATAATTTAACATTTACAAGACATTGAAATTCTTATAGTCTCCAACGCGTTTTGGACTGTTCTGTATATAGTTATATACGTCACGAGCAAAGTCTTCCACACCTCGTGGTATTTTTTTGCAAGCATAAGAGGCACAGAGATGAAATGAATGACATATACATTTCATTAAAAATAGATTCGAAATACCGTTTCCAAACAATGTGGATAGAGAATGATGTTGTCCAAACATTGAATTAGTTCCGTCAGCGGCAAATTCAGCCATATTTTCTGTGTATGAAATATTTTTCCCTTTAAAAATTTGTACATGCATTATGTAAGGCTGCAGTAGTACCATTTACAACTGGTATTAAACCCAGAAAACTATCTTCAACATACAAGTCAACTGCAGTTCCTACAATAAGTGCTAAATGCTTAGTTGATGATTTATCTGTGCTCTCATCAACTATTAGAAAAAACTTATTTTGTTGTAATCTGTTAATCAGTTGATCTTCTGTAACTTTACCAGTTACATTTATAATAATAGCATGTGCTTTTGTTCTGTCCAAAAGTGACTTCTGATGCGAGTTTTGAACCTGAGACAACTGATTGTATAAGATTTTTTAGATCATCCACTAAACTAAATAGTAAATTGTTCTTAGGTAAGAAATATGCCATCTTAATTTCTTCAAACTTAATTTTATTTGTGAATGACTTTGATCCAGATTCAGGCAACATAGAAGTAATGGTAGGTTGATGTATTGCACCTAAAAATAAAAATAAATGCATCAAGACACAAACACACACAGTCCACATTGATTTGTCATGAAGGCTAACTGTAGAAAAAAATATTTACTTATATACTTTATTAAAAGTATACTCAAGTATACTGTAATTAAGTAAGCAATTTAAAACCAAAAGATACACATTCGTCTTATGTTTGTTACTTGCTAAATGGTTTTCCAAAACCCTTTTACTACCTCCACATTTCAAGTCACACTTACATGATTTACAATAAAAATAGTAATCTCCTTTGTTGCTATTTCTGACCCAACCTGAAAACTTTATATATCTATCTATATATTATATAAATATGTCTATCGCTCTTGTTAAATTATTAGTAGTGATAAATTTATTACCTTTATGCAGGTTGTGATATCTGGAATGATGTAATAAATTAGATTAAACAGAAGAACAAAGTTATATACAAACTACAAATACTAATAAATGTGGTATTACATACTTGACATTGAAAAGGATTTATTTGGACTCTACTAATTGGACATCCTGTATCCATTCCTAAAATTCTTCTGCACCTTTCTTCTAGTGGAGTAAATTTTAATAATAAAGGGGCTCCACCTGTTTTTGTGCTGCAGCACTAAAGCTCCGAATTTTATTTTTAAGGCGGTTTTTGTAGTCACTCCAATACTATAAGAGAAATAACACTTGTCTAAACAATATATGTTCTAGTACAGGCGATTAATTTGTCGGCAATTCTACTTACTTTTGACCACAAAGCAGCATCTTTTATTGCTCCATTCCCCAAACTATTCCATAAAAATGCTACTTCGTCCCATAACTTTTTATTTTTTTGTCGACCTTCTTTTATACGACAGTGTCCAAGAGCAAGATCGTCATTATTTTCCAAAAAATGGAAAATGATGAGTATTTTCCAAAAAAAATAATCCGACGTTCTAACTGTTGTGTAGTTAGCCTTTCGTTATTGAACACTGTCATTATGATTTTAAACAATTAAAATTGAAATAGTTTACCAAAATATACAGAACAGAATATGGAAAATATGTTTCAAAATTATGCAAATTCGAATTTCAAAGTTCATAGTAGTTCAAAACTTAACGTAATGTTATGACACATGTGTAGCCATAATCCATTGTAATAATTTTGGAATAGTCAACATTTAGTTTTGGTAGATTTTGTTAAAAACGTAATTTGGTTTACTAAATTAACAATATACTTATAAGCATGCCTCAAAAAAATACAAAATTTTCAATGTAATTAAGTGCCAAAACATTGAAATAAAAACTAGGAGGAGGTGAATTTTAAACAGTGGAAAATTTGGTAGCTGTATTATGTTAACACTAAAGAGAGCGACGTCAATGTGAGACAGATGTCGAGTCGTATCGCTTTTTGTGAAACGGTAATGTCAATTATCAACCATATGACTTCTATATCGAGTAGGCTTGTGCTAAGTAACTCCACTAGAAGATTGGATATGAGACATATCATTCCAGCCAAAGACACATATCCGATAACTATATCCATGTCCGCTAATCATATCCGCGGTTATGATGACGTGAGAGAGCGAGGACAAGTCCCATATCGCGGAACTATGTTGCTCCGAGACTGCGAGAGATTTAAAAATTTTCTCGGAGCGAGATAGAGCCGCTTACAGTACAAAATTAATTTACTCGCTCTCGCTCCGAGGACAAACTATTTGATTTCCCGTCATACTTTACACAGGCTTAGGACTGTCAACCAAATACCTATTTAAATTAAAAATAAATATTTGATTGGCGTATTTAAAAATCAATTAGTATTTACAATGATTTCTGATCGACTATGTACATGATTATGATTTTTACAGTTTTTTTTACCTACTTATAATTATTAAACTATTTTTTTTTTTTTAATTTTTTAATTATTTTTTTTTGTAGTTCAAATTTTTAAAAGTAAATTTGAATATACCTATTCGTAGATATGTATTTACATTATTTTTAATTTCATTCCATGTTGCTAGCAATGAAAAGCAATTCAGCTAATTTTTGGGATGTAGCCTGGATCGTGTTTCGGTCATTATGAGGCCAGCCTTTGAAAATGTGCGTTCACAAGGCACAGATGTTGCTACCAGACTCAGTCTTTTAAAATATATGAGTATAATATTGGGTACACAGGTTTACGCTCCTTCCACCAGATCAATGGATTTTCAAAGCGACCTAATAAGGACTCCTGAATGTACTTGTCTAATTCAACAATACCGGCGGCAACAGGGTTACACGGGACAAGTGCGGAAACTTCTTCGTCAAATTTCTGCCATATTGACGCCGAAGAATTCGATGGTTCCCCAACCGCTTCTGGCCGAGGCTGAGCTGTTGATCGACTTTCGCTATTCTCTGTCCTCACGTTAATCCGGCTACTGAGGCCGACCTTTTTCTTTAAGCCTGACACTGCCCTTTCGTATTTATTCACGTCTCGGAAACCTCTATTTTTAAATCGGGGGTCCAATATTGTGGCTTCGGCATATAATACATTGGATTCCACATCACTCTTATCATAAAATCTTCTGTGGATTTGAGCTTTCAAACTTGTTATCATTTTTTGTGCTTCGGGCGAGTATACTTCTAAATTACAGTTTGAAATATGTTGATGCAGAAGCCGAGAATATACTATGACTTTTGAAAGACTGACTTGTTTTTCTGTGCTTATTTCGGTGGTAACTTCATAGAATGATTTTAAAATTGGTATCGCTTCCTCTACTACTTGCCATTCTGTGGTATTTAGAGCTAGTTCGTGACGGACTAGCGCCAATGTTGCAATAACTGCATCTTTACGGGATACTACTCGATTAAGCATGTCATAGGTCGAATTCCATCTAGTTACAACGTCTTGTTTTAGCTTCAGTACTGGCAGGTTCATTTGCTTTTGCATCTCCTGTAATTTTAATTGAGCTTGTGAGCTACGTTTAAAAAATTCCACTATATTTTTCACTTTTGTGACCGTTGTTTGAATTTCCGAAATGCCAACCTGCACCACTAGGTTTAATGTATGCGCGAAACAACCAATATGGCGCCAACCACCACTCTGAACGGCTGCAACAATATTGTTAACATTATCGCTGACGATAGCTGTAGAAATTTTCGTTAGAAATGTTAGAAATGTTTGTTAGAAATTTTCCATTTCTCCATCTCTTCCTTTAAAAATTCGCACAAATTTTCGCTCGTATGTCGTCCATCATATTGTATGCAAGATAGTAAGTTTGAACGCAGATTAGTGTTTGTATCTATATAGTGAGCAGTTATTGCAATAAAACTTTCGTTGGTTATCGATGTCCACGCGTCTGTAGTGAGACATATAGCTAGTGTTGCAGCCACTAGCTGCTCAACTTCGTTTTGTACTTTTGCGTAAAGCTGAGACAAAAGTACATTAGCCAAAGTTTTTCGTGTCGGAGGGGAATATCTAGGATTTAACAAGTAAATAAACTTTTTAAATTCAGCTCCTTCCACGATACGAAAAGGGTGATATTCTTTGGCAATCAGTTTTATTAACTGCTCATCCAATTCTTTAGCTTTTTGATGCGGGAGCGGTTTTGTATTTCGAATGTAATCAGTCATTAAATTTTGTCCACTCGAAGACGAGGGCAATGGCGAAGATACTAAAATGCCTTGATTGTCTTGTGATGTTTCAACAGTAGGATTTGGAAGTTCCGAAGTTTCACTTGTCATCGCTACCGGCTCTCGTATTATCGGCGATACTGAAATTGTAGGATGCTTCCTTTTTAAGTGCCGTGTCAAGTTACCGGTATTACCAGCCGATATCATTATATTGGACGAGCAATAATTGCATTTCGCCTCCTTAATATCATTTTGGGAGAAATGATTCCAAATCAGACTTGTTTTTCTCCTCATCGCCATATTTGAACAATAAAGTCGCCACACCACACTGATACTCACTCACACACACTTTATTTTAGTTATTATCTATTATTTAAATACACACAAGAGATTATTGAGTAACTTTCTAATGCAACAAACAAAACAAACTAAATATTCGCTTCGCGCCACTGTCACGCTAAGTTTGTTTATATAGATTTACGCATGCGCGTCTCGTTTCAAGCGGAAACAAAAAAAGAAACGACGTCTAGTAATATATTTTTTTATCAAGCGCTGCTCTCGCTGCCTGCATATAGAACGGACGACCGAACGATGAACAAACCTAATCGTCCTTTCTTTTTCGCTCACTAGCCGCTGTGTTGTATTACGCTCTCGCTCTCTTTAAAAGAGTCTCTTACTTACGAATGAACGAAACTTGGACGTGGACGGGTAGGATAGATATAGGATATAGTTATTTATTAGAAAGGGAATGAACGATTCATATCCAAAGTGAGACACATATCCGAAGATATAACTGTGTCCGGAGTTACTCAAGCCTAATATCGAGTACACATCGATATCGCTTGAAAAAAAAAAACAGAAATGACCCGCAGGGAACAAATTCATTGCCTTATGTGGTAAGAAGTGCATGCCGATGTTTCGAGGGAAGTTATCACGTGATCGGCGGCCAATAGCAAATCCCTCGGTGCTACCTATATGCGCCACAGCGCCGGTGGCGATCCTGACCGGCATATTTAGTCTTGTATAGAGTCTCTCTCAGGCGTTGGTTTGAGCAAGTACTACCAGTAGGTATTGATTTTGAAATCAATATTTATTGATTATTTACAATTCAAAAGCTATACAAAAATTATTTGTTTGCATAGCTTTTAAATTTTTTATAGTGAATTCTTCATTACAAGATTTGTGTGATACACTTGACAAACAAAAGAACATTAAACTGACTATGGAACTTCGGATTCAAATTTGACTTATACTTATTTGCCCAGTTTTTCAATTTTAATAAATAAAATAATAAATTTTCTGCAATGACGCTCCAATTTTGTCGGCGCCTATCAGATGACCACAATTATAGATTCTTATTTTAGGTGTCGGCAAAGCTGCCAAATCGTATAGTTCGATACAAATTTGTATGATATAGTTATTTTATGTATCCCGTTTGTATAGTAAACACCACCAATTATAATGAATAATTAGAATGTTTTTTTCTAAAGGTAATCACTTAAAAACTAAAACAACCAGTAACCAGTTTTTTTTTCTATTAAACTTAGTCAAAATAATAACAAAGTAGTCATTGTATTGGCTTGTAAATAAAATTTAATTGTTTATGATTTCACAAACTCAACGGTATTAAATAAGTGAGTCAGTGCTACTGGTATCTGACTGCCGGTAGCGAGTGTTTCATATTTCGTAGTGATCAAACAAAGCTAAACCGTGTTCGCTACATAAACCTAATAATTATTCGTCTAAAAATAAAATGATATGAATATAAATTAAATACTGTGCTTATAAAATAAAATACTGTGAATGATTCTTATTTTGAATCGAAAAACAATATTATGGAAAAATGATTACAAAATTATTAAACATTGAAATCCTAATATATACGGATCCTAATTTAATCCTAATAATATATAAATCCTAATATATACAGATAATCGACGCCTGAGATATGACACCGGTGAAAGAGAAGAGTATACAGTACGATTATACGATATTTTTGATTTGCTCGCACATGTGCGAGCGAAACAGCAAGAACGTGCTAAAGAGTCCAAAGGTTAAACTGTATAGTTTTGCTTGGACTTTGTGTACCATAGTTTATACAAAATTATACGAATATGGTTCAATAAACATAAATGATCATGCCAATTTTTGTTACTTTTAGTGGATTTCAAAATGAAATTTCGCAACTATGGTATTAAAAATTGCTAATTCATTTTAATTTCTCCGGAACTGGGATCTGACTTAGGCAAATTAGGAGAAAAAAATGACAACAATATTTAATTAATCGCCGTCTATTATTCAATAGATATGTAGGACATATCAAAGCTAATGCTATGAATCTGCGAAGGACTTTAGAAAGATGTAAATATTTATTGTGTTACAATAGCTACCATTTCTAGACAATAACTGCTGAGGAAAATCCAGCAGTTGTGCATCAGTAAGAAGAAATCTAGATAAATTTATTTTTGGAATTGTATATTTTTTAAAAGTCTGCTTCCTTTTTTATTAAAATCTTTCTTTGAACAATGGTTGCCACATACAAAGCTTATTCTATTAAACTTCTCAATTAGTAAGTACACTAATTCTTCATTGCTAACAACTTTTTGCCACTGTTTACAGCTAAAAGTATAATAAAATTGAATGAAGTAATTTATATTTTTAAGCTTAATTAACTAGTTCATTGATTTAATTACAATGGAGACTTAAATATCCAGACATCAATATTATAATTTAGCAATTATCTGGATTGCCATCTGCAATCAGTGTGTGATATTAAGTATATACTCAATATCACACATTCATTATTTCTTATTCAGGCTGTTATTATTATTGAGACCTTTGTAGGAGGATAGGAGCCCTAATCAAATTTTTTACATTACAACTCCCTTGCTTCTCGCCCTGACTTTTCTTCTCATTTTGAAATTCAAATTGATGCATCGAAAGCGCATAGAAGCTACGTTTGCGGAGCTGAGCACGGAGCCCGGATGCCTCATATAAAGATTTCAATTCGATTTTGAAATACACTTGCAAATCCGGTGGAAGCAGGAGTAGACATCAAAAAGTGGCGAAGAAAACGAAAAATGAACTTTTGGAAGAAGTTTCGTATTGTTTCTTTTACAAAAGTCATCAAATGGGCAACGAATATCTCATACTTTAATCTATGAAAAAACATTACGGTCAAATTAAGAAATAGGTGGGGATGGATCATTTGTGGCAAGTAACGGATGGTCGTACAGATTTTAGATATCTTCATGGAATTTGTGAATTGGAAATACAAGGTGAAAAATGTCAGTTGTCATATAAACGCATTCTGTAATTTGTTATTGTTGTTTTAAATAAACACCTAGCGTAATATATCAACCCTTTAAAGGTAACCATATGATAAATACCTTTCACATAGCTATCTATACACCGGTGAGATAGATTATTTTTCTCGATTTAATAATCTGTTCAAACTTCTTACTTTTTACGTACAATTATCCGGAATTCGGTTATTCAAATACGTCACGCCAACATTTAATCCAGTTGACTTAGTCTCCGCCACGGAATATAATTAGAGTAGATGGAAATGTTAAGTCTTATGGCTCCTCTACATGATGGGCCAGCGCTTGTCCAGCAAAATGGCCATGCAATGGATGAAAAGGATCTACACAATGGCGATGTTCAGTTGTGATCTTAGCGTTGAACAAAATGGACGTGGAAGCTTTAGCAGCAGCAGCTATATATTTATTTAGCACGTACAATTATTTTCTTAATGTGTACAAAAAAAAAGTAATTAAAAGGAAATGGCGTAGAAGAAGATGGTGGATGTTAACTATTCATCGCAACAGGACTAAGTAAGTAACTGCTTAAATTTAATTTTCTTTATACTTTTAGTTATTTTATAATTCAGTATAATTAAAATATTTTTTTTCAGGCAAACTATGGATAATCAGCTAGCTGAAATGCTTGCTGAACCATCTGGTGAATTCGATAACTTCGTGAGGATGTCAAACAGCGATTTTGAGTTTTAATACAAAAGTATCACCTATAGTTGCAAAACAGGATACAGATTGGCGGGAAGCAATACCTGTAAAATTCGTCTCGCATTGACACTAAGATACCTAGCTACTGGTGATAGCTTTCGTAGTTTACACTACCTATTCAAAGTTTCAAGCCAACTTATTTCAAGAATTGTTCCTGAAGTATGTCTAGCCCTCAATGAAGCTTTGAAAGATTTTGTTAAGGTAATAACTTCCTATTTTAATACTATAAACGTGAAAGTTTGTAAGAATGTTTGTATGTGTGTGTTACTCAATTAAGCAAAACTATTGGATAGATTTTGATGAAACTTAACAGTCATCAAAATGACACATAGGCTAAAATGTATTGTTGTAATTTGACAGTTGCAAATAATACACCTTATATTTTAATATAATATCTTTAATTTCTTTTAAAAATTACATATTTTGACTATTTATATTAGCGTTGTTTAAAGCTTCTTGCAAAATTTGTGATTGTGGGTGAGATTGTAGGGAAGATTAGGCTGCTCTGGTATACTGATGACAGGAAATTCTTCTTCTGGGGTCGCATTAGGACTGGGGAGAAATAAGGAGGAGAAACAATGGATTGAGGATGGTAAGACGATGTGGAATAAGTGCTCAAAGAGGATGTGGGACGACAGGAAATATTTTGTTCTTCAGAAAACAAAGGCGTAGAGGTGCAGGTGCGGCCACTCACAGGACGATTGGTAGAAATTATTATTTGGGATGGAGATTGGACCACATAACGACCGGTATTTTGTCTATATGACAATTGACGTTTTTCAATAATAAGCCGTCTATTTCGTACATCAACTCTTGTTTTCCAAATCTGTAAATTGTCTTAACCTTTTAGCGAGCAGTTTTCCATATAGATCGCAATCGTCTTCGCTATCAATCTTTTGCTGCTTACTGCTGAGTACGCTGTTCAAAGATGAAAAGGCCCTTTCATTTCGTTACTAGCCTCTTGTAATTCAGGTGGATTTCTAGAACGACGTCGTACTACAGGAATGTTTATTTCAGAATTCACTGTAGCATTTGGGTTTTCATTTTCGAGATTTCCATTTTGTGACATACTTGAATCTTCGTCATCTAGCGAGGTTGAAGCCTGAAAAATTAAAATATTTTGTTATTTACTAATACATACTTGACGATATTAACTTTCACGTTTATAATATAAATTTAAAAAAAATCTGTAAAACAAAAAACTAATTTAATGTCTTATGCTCGGTCTTGTTTTTTTTACAGATCCCCACAACAACAGAAGAATGGCTTTCCAAAGCTGAACGATTCAAGTTCCCTCATTGCCTTGGTGCTATGGATGGCAAACATGTGACAATACTGCCACCTCCTCATAGCGGAACTGAATATTACAATTATAAACATTCTTTTAGCATTGTCCTCTTAGCAATAGTAGATTATGATTACTGTTTCATGTTTGCTGAAATAGGCGCTCAAGGGCGTATAAGTGACGGTGGCGTTTTTAATCAAAGTAGTATATCAAAAAAAATTTCGGAAAATAGCATCAATTTGCCGCCTCCTAGTTCACTACCAGGATGTGAGATTGATTTACCCTATGTATTTTTGTGCGATGGAGCATTTAGTTTAACTAAAAATCTTATGAAACCTTTTCTGGCCGTCACGAGTTAAATTCTCCAGAAAGGGTTTTAATCAAAACTCTCTCAGTCACGTGTAGTTGTTGAAAACACATTTGGAATTCTTTCTAACAAATTTAGAGTTTTAAAACAGCTATGCCTTTCCACCCTGTTAAATGTTCAATTATTACTATGACTTGTGTTCTGATACATAATTTTTACGGAAAAGCCGAACATCTCGCCACTTATATGCACCTCCAGGTACATTTGATACCTATAATGACAGTGGAGAATTGATACGCGCTGGTAATTGAGGAATTATAGTAATACAAGTTTTCTTCCCTTACAAAATCAACCACGTAGATCAACTAATGATGCAATTCAAATAAGACAATCTTTTATGCACTATTTTTATAATAATATAGAATAATAAACTAAATATAAAATTAAATAATAAGTTTTATTTACTTACTCCGCCGTCTGTATTTATAATACTCTTGCATTCATAAACATCTTTTAAAAAACTTTCCATTACATCAAAAAAAGGCCACGACGGGGTATAAATATCATCGAATCCAGCCCCAGACCTCATAGACTCTTTTTTCTTTTTTAGATTTGTTCGGAAAGCTGTCATTAACGTTTCCTTCTTCTTTTTTAAGTCATCAACTGGAATGCCCATGTTATTACTTATGCGATTCCATGCATCTGACACCTGAAAACAATTATACAAAATTAACTTTATTTACCCTTCCCATATCAAAATGGCGTCAAAAATAAACAAACAAGGCGGTTTGAGGGCGAGAACGACAATTAAAACTATTGTTAAATGTGTCTTTACCGTAGTTTTACTTACCTTGTTTTTATCCTTATGATTTTTATGTTTAGGATTCCATATAATGGTTTCGGCTCTGTAGAATTCCAAAAAATTTAGTATTTCGCTATGTGGCCAGGCAGTCGACATCTTGACACGCACGAGGTACTCTGCACGTCTGCTCTCCACCGCATTTGAGCGCAAACTGAGTAATGGCCGACGTGTAGATGGGTACCGCCATCGCTGGCCCACTACCTTTGATGTGTGGACGAAAAACCGATACCGCGGCCATTCCGCCACCATCGTACGCACCACAAGCCAGCCTACGCCACTACGCCCTCTATATGGTGGCCCACTACGATGGACCATCATGATGGCCCATCATGTAGAGGAGCCTTTACACGAGTGCCACGCAGCCCGGCAAACATCCTGGCAAGCAGCACGGCGAGCAGCCCGGCGGGCCGGGCTCGCCAAACAAGGTGTTCACACGCGTGGCGACGCGCCAGTCTATGCCAAGCATGGCGGACATCATGGACGTCGATATTGTGGCGGCTATTACAGTCGGCTTAACTTATTTTTATTGGAAAAAAAAACAAAGTGATAGACAACGAACAGTGAGAAAAAGAAGAATGCGTAGAAGAAGGTGGTGGATGATAAAAATTCACCAAAATCGTACCAGGTACGTATTTTCCGATCGCAACTCAATGCCTGAGTGGTATTGACGAAAAATATTTTCTTAGCTTTACATATTTTGCATAATGTTATTTTTAATCAAGATGGATGATTGAATGCTGAATAAATGGTATTTAATTATTTTTATGTACTTATTTATTTATGAAAGAATTAATAAAATAGAAAAGTGAAACTGTCCGATATGAAAAATGTACTGAACTGTGAAAGATATGAAAGAATGTACTGAACTGTGTGATTTTTAATCAAGTTAGCCGATTGAACTAGTTGTTTTTTTACAGGGCTTCATAGAACAAAAATTTGTTGAACTCCTTAATGAACCATCTGGACAGTTCGATAACTTCTGTCGGATGAGCTTTACAGATTTTGAAATTTTGCTGAGTAAAATTTCACCGATGATTCTAAGCAAGACACGGATTTCAGAGAAGCTATTCCAGTTAAATTTCGCCTTGCAATAACGCTAAGATATTTAGCATCTGGTGATAGCTACAGTAGTCTACACTATTTGTTTAAAGTCTCTAAATCAGCTATATCAGGAATCATACGGGAAGTCTCTAGAGCTCTTAATGAAGTTCTGAAGGATGAAGTAAAGGTAAAGATTTATTTTAAGTTTTTTATTGAAATTATTATTAACAGAGTATCACAAATTACTTATCATAGTTAAAGACAATACAAAAATAAAGGTATTTAAAACGAAGTACAGTAACACCGATAAGATTAAAGAAGTAATTAAGTAAAATCAACCATCATAAACTATTATGTTCATTGTTCATATTTAACTTGCTTCAGATTCAAATTCTTCGAATGAATTTAATAATGCAATATTTATAATATTTGATTTCCGGATAGTTTCGGTTTCTGGCGTATTACAGGATTCAACAGATGGAGGTTGGCTTGAGTAGATGTTTGCGTATTCAACAGATGGAGGTTGGCTTGAGAATTGAACAGGTTGCTTTGAAGCATAAGCATATGTAATTGGTTCTGAATGTGACGTTAAAGCACTTGAAGGTCGGTTTGGGATATGAATATTAGTCTCTGATTGTGCATATGAAGTTGATCCTGTCGGTGGTCTGTAATATGAGTTTGAATATTTGGGAGATGGTGTCTCACGTCTATATAGCTTACTTTTAATTTTATTAACAAATATGCCATCTATTTCATACATAACTAATTTCCGTTCGTCTTTGGATAGTTCGCGAAGTTTCGTAGACAAAAGCTTGGCGTAGAGATCGCATTCATCATCTTCTTTAGGTGTAGGATGAGATTGACGTTGCCCTAAAGCATTAGTCAATTGACCGAACGCTGTAGCCATTTGCTGCTCAGTTGTATCAGGTGCAGGGCAACGACGGGGCTTTTTTGCAGAAGTCGATCGCGATTTTGCAATTGGAATAGCTGGTGATGGCGATGGCGATGATGTTTCCATCCCTATGTTTTCAATAGTTTCGTCTCCAAAGGTTTCATCTAATTGCCGTGATGTTTCATCTGAGAAAATTTCCTTTGATACTTGTGATGTTGATGGTCCCTGAAAGAAATGTATTTTTTTGTTACTGACATAATATGCAATTATTGTTTCAGATGCCCACAACAGCAGAAGGTTGGTTAGCTATAGAAAATGGATTTAGAAGAAAATTCCCACATTGTATTGGTTCACTAGATGGTAAACATATAGTAATTCAAAGCCCATTTCATAGTGGAACCGAGTTTTATAACTATAAGAAGACTTTCAGCATTGTTTTAATGGCACTAGTAGATAGCAACTACAAATTTATATTTGCTGACATAGGAAGTCAAGGAAGGATAAGTGATGGTGGCGTTTTCAACAATTCATTATTATGGAAAAATCTGCAGAAACGAATTAAATTTACCCACGCCATGCCCTCTTCCCGGATCAAATGTTGATGTGCCATTCGTCTTTATAGGCGACGGTGCTTTTGCACTTAGCACACATGTAATGAAACCATACCGTGGCAACCATGATTTGGGTTCACCAAAAAGGTCATTTAATCAGTGTCTGTCTAGATCACGGGTTGTGGTGGAAAACACATTCGGAATTTTAACTGCAGTATTTAGATTATTCCGACGACCAATTGATTTACATCCAGATATTGTGTCAGAATTGACGATGACATGTGTACTGCTACATAACTTTCTCAGAAGTAGTAAAAATTCTGCAGCAAGATATACTCCTCCAGGAACGTTTGATGAATATGATAGTAATGACAATCTGATAAGACCAGGACCGTGGCGAAGAAATGCAAATGATGAATATAACGCAATAAGAAATTTGCCACACATACCACGAAGACCGTCTCTGAATGCTACACAAATCAGGGAAGAATTTTCTTTATATTTTTTCAGGGCTATGAATACTTAATATTAATGCATGTATAATTAAATTATTTATTTACATAAAGTGCATTATCTATTTTTAACTTATATTTCTTTATTAATAATAATTAAAGACAAATTTATGCCATACGATGTTTTTTTACATACATACCGTTTCTGTGTTTATTGTATTCCTAGTGGTATATACCGGCAGCAGAAACGATTCCATCGCTGCATACGCAAACCAAATGGGTTCGTATATGTCGTCGCTCCCTGAAAAAAAATACTATCAGTGTGTGTATTGCTTACATAAATAACAACGTTTTTAAAATAACCGGCTCCAATCGCATTATCAATTACTCTGACAGTCCATATCATGAAACTACTGAACCGATTTTATAAAATAAAATTTCGTCATAAATCAAAAACTACCTACATAAAATAAAATTGCTAAAAAATTTGTTTTAGCTTTCCAATTACATCTAAGTAGGTAGTGGTATAAGTAAGTAATGAACACATACCTGCACCAGATCGTGTAGACTCCTGCTTTTTTTTTAGGTGTCGTCTAAAGGTGCCCATAAGAATTTCTTTTTTTGTTTTAAGTTCTTTTACAGGAACATTTAATTTTGCGCTCAGCCTTCCCAAGCATCGTTTATTTTCTTTTTGTCTTTGTGATGTATGTGATGTGGATCCCATATTACTGGTTCTGTTTGATAATATTCAAGAAAAGTAAAATTTGATCGGATGACCAATCCGCCATCTTGTACGTCCGACGTCCTTTCGTCGGTAAGGTGCACGAGACTGAAGCGATCGCGCGCGTGTGAACAGGCAATCGGGCGCAAGCACATTTATCCTTTGAAATGTGTCAAAAAAACCGACACTCGTTCCGTTCACGGCAAGCGCACGCACGTGCACATTCAAACAGACGAACAGCCCGTTCTCATGCTTGTGCTTGTGTTTGTGCCCGTTGAATGTCGTATTGAACGCGAGCGTGTAAATGCGCCATTAGAGTTAATATTGGAAGTGCGTGGGGCTATCTCCAAATGCTAAGTTAACTTTCAAAACTGCCATTTTGGCATTTGTAACATTGACGGCATATATATAGTCGTATATTTTAGTGCTAATTTGATTATTTTCTTAATAATGTACAGGAATAAATAATAAGTGAAGTTTTTCTTCATAATCCATTTCTGAAATTCCTGGTATCTGTGGAATTAAGACTCGTATATTAAGCGCTTATTGTTACTGACAGCAACCTCTCCCTTATCATTTAACTTTAAACATGTTAATTTTGGCCAATAGAATTTGACAGTTTTGCTAAATGTTAAAGTAAATATTATGTTTAATAGTTAAAATTTATAATTAAATACTACTGATTTTGAAACACTCTGCTGTTAGAGAATTATTAGTTTTTAAATTAGCTTATTTCTAAATATTGGTAAATTTTGGATACAAATATCACAGATACAGTTATTTATTTGTTAAAATATTGCTAAGAGAATAAATAAGTAATTAAAATATAAATATCATTTATAAAATAATAAATTAACTATAATTATTGTTTGGAGATAATCAACCTATTATAACTTGCTCCTAAATAGTGGCATAAACCTAAATCTCTCTAAAATAACAGTTTGAATAATTGACTTAAATAATAGTTTTAAATCCACAGCAGATCAGCTTGTAATAATTTTTAGATTACAAAAATATTTGCTCCCTCTTTTTATTCAGGTGTAGTGCCAGCAGCATTAGCACCAACAGATGGAACATCAAGAGCACCTGAAATGTTCAATGTGGTATCCACGACATTCAGAACCTGAAATCATTATTATATTGTATATAGAACAGCATTATTGTCTTTTTATTTAACTAGTGACTTGCATTATCTTTACCCAGGTCATTTAGGATAGCATGTTAACAAAGAATACTTATAATTATGTTCTAACACTTTCATGAACTTAAATGTATGCCCATTTATTGATTTTGTTAGAGTTGATTCTGATTGTTTTAAAAAGATAGATGAAAGCGGCATATGTAGGTGTGTAGAAAAAAAATTAATATAGAACATTGAGATATTAACATTGGTACATTTTGTAATTTCTTGTTTTACCTCAAACAAATATATAAAATCCACATAGCATGTAAGTAATAAAATATGTTTTACCATTGTCTCCTGCTATGTTCGGATTAAATTAGTAAGCTCAGTTATAGACAAAGCTATACTATTAATAGCATATGGCTAATGTCGTTAATGCCTCTGCAGTCTTTGTTTCAGCAGCTACACTTTTTTCCTCTATCCGTGCTAGGTCTGCTTTTAATTCACTTAGGCTATGTAAGCAAGGACGGACTGCAAATAAAACATCATTGATTTAACTGTTTCATTATTATACAATTAAGAGAATAAAGAATATTTAGCCTGCAGCATAATATCTATCTGACAATATGGGTTTGTTATAGTAAAATTTGGTATTATAGAAAAGTACTTTGACTCAAATTTATTATTAGGTCAGGGAAAAAGTTTTTTTAAGTAAAGAGTAGTAAAATCTCTTTGGTTGTGCTATTTGTATTTAGCTAGTTTTGATATATTAGATACCATTTATCATTCTTACATTTTGAAAAAGAAAAAAGTTAAAATGCTGTCACATTTTTCTATTGTTTTTCTGTCCACCTAAATAAGTGAATCTAATATAGAAATTCAATACTTTTTGAAGTTTTATTACAAAAGAGGGAAGGAAGGATAATCATATTATTTATTAAAGTAAATAAATATATAAACAAAAATCATTAAAAAAATAAATTATACAAATGAACTTGAAAAGTTTCTCTAATTTTAATTCAATGTTAAATAAATGAATATTACATTATTTAATACATCTTTCACGTCGAACTCCACGTGTTCTTCTAGATGAAGGAAACGCATTTTCAATAGGCCTTGGACTTGCCTGGGGACAATTCGCTGGTGGAGTCAGTTCAGTAGTAGGTATTGCTACCACCACAGGTTCTACTGGAGGTGACATAGGTGCCGCAGTTTCAATTATGACTGATTCACTATTAAAAAAGAAATAAGCCTCTCTCAAAATCAAATTATACTTATTACGATTTCCGATCACTATTTAGAAAATTTGTGCACATATGATTCTTTTTATGTATTTTTGATATAAATTAACAAGGCATTTACTAATTTGAAAACAGAACGGTTCAAAATGAAAATATATATTATCATTTAATATGTCTATCGCTCTTGTTAAATTGTTAGTAGTGATAAATTTATTACCTTTGTGCAGGTTGTGATATCTGGAATGATGTAGTAAATTAGATTAAACAGAAGAGCAAAGTTTTATATATAAATTACAAATACTAATAAATATGTAGTATTACATACTTTACATTGAAAAGGATTTATTTGGACTCCACTAATTGGACATCCTGCGTCCATTCCCAAAATCTCTGCACCTTTTCTTTCTAGTGGAGTAAATTTTAATAATAAAAGGGCTCCACATGTTTTTGTACTGCAGCACTAAAGTCCGAATTTTATTTTTAAGGCGGTTTTTGTAGTCACTCCAATACTATAAGAGAAATAACACTTGTCTAAACAATACATGTTTTAGTACAGATGATTGATTTGGCAGCAATTGTACTTACTTTTGACCACAAAGCACCATCTTTTATTGCCCCATTCCCCAAACAATTCAATAAAAGGGCTACTTCGTCCCAAAACTTTTTAATTCTTTGTCGACCTTTTTTTGTACGACAGTGTCCTAGAGCAAGGTCCTCATTATTTTCCAAAAATCAATCAGACGTTCTAACTGTTGTGTAGTTACCCTTTCGTTATTGAACACTGCCATTATGATTTTAAATAATTTAAATTGAAATAGTTTACCAAAATATTCAGAAAAGAATATGGAAAATGTGTTTTAAAATTTTCGTAATTTCAATTTCAAAACTTAACGTAACGTTATGACACATGTGTAGCGATGATCCATTATAATTTTGAAATAGTCAACAATTTAGTTTTGACAGATTTTTTTTGTGTTGCAAACATAATTTGATTTGCTAAATTGACAATATATTTATAAGTATGCCTAAAAAAATATAACATTTTCAATGTAATTAAGTGCCAAAACATTGAAATAAAAACTAGGAGTAAGTGAATTTTAAACAGTGGAAAATTTGGTAGCTATATTATGGTAACACTATGGAGAATGATGTCAATGGGCATTATTTTTGAATCGCTCGAATAAATTTCGTATACGAAAATTGCCAGATTATCGCATAATTTCAATCAAACCGTATTTTTGAATATCACGTGCGATAATTTTCGCACAAAAAGTATTCCATAATCAACGAGTGGTTGATTATGGAATTAATTATTATGGAATCAATCAATGGTAAGCATTGTTTTTGAATTGTAGATATTTTACATCCAACATATTTTATTCTTCTTGTTAATAGCTTTTTTCAGAAATATGGCATACAAGGAATCATAGGTGTGGTGGATTGCACACATGTTGCTATTTACCCTCCACCAAATACTCCTTCATCACATTATAATCAAAGAGCATACATTAACAGAAAAAGATATCACTCAATTAATGTTCAATTGGTATGTATTCTAAGTTTATATTACTTCAGTATAATGTTTTATTCTAAATACTATGAGTGTTCTGAAAAATATTTTGTACGTTATGATTTTAGGCATGTGATTTAAGTTTAGAAATTAGACATGTGAATGCCAAGTTTCCTGGCAGTACCCATGATTGCCATATATGGAACAATTGCAGTGTACTTCCATTGATGAAAAGACTTTATTACCAAAGACATACTAATTGTTACATCATAGGTTTGTGGTACAATATTTACAAAGTTTGTGTCATTTGCTTTCATTTGAAATTTTTTATTAGTTGTTGATTTGGTTTATTTTGTACATGTAGGTGATAGTGGGTATGCACTTCGTCCATGGCTGCAAACTCCTGTAGCAAATGTTCGAGCTAATACACCAGAAGGGCGCTATAACAAAGCTTTTAAATATGCAAGAGCAAACATTGAAAGATGTAATGGAATTTTAAAGATGAGGTTTAGATGTTTGTTAAAGCACCGAGTCCTGCATTATGCACCCGAAAAGGCTAGCCAGATAATTAATGCTTGTGTAGTTTTACACAATATGTGCATACGCAACAACGTCCCAATGCCTAATGATCGTGAACTAATTAATTATGATTTTGGTATCATAGAAATAGATCTACCCGATCTAGGTTTACCCACAGTGTACCATACAAATAGAGAGTTAGAAGCCGGTAGAGCTCTACAACGTGAACTTATTGCTCGCTTTAACAGATAATAAAGATTATTTGTATGTAACATGTAAAATATATTGTTTACTTTCATTAACAATAAATGAAACATAATAGATTATAGTATTATCTTAAACCTTTATTTGAATTTAACTGAAATTTCAATTTGTTAATTTTATTTAAAGTGTTAATTTTAGTTTTTGCTTTGCATATTTTGTTGGTTATATCAGCCATTGGAATAAGAAATTAAGGATTTTGTATTTGTCATTACAAAATTAAATAACCAATCAAGCAACAATTTGAAGAATATTACGTTACGAAATATCTTTAATTTATTGACGAAGCCTTGCTCAAATGAATTATTTACTATTGTACCTAATAATTTTTTTGAGCAGTATACAAGATAATTCAATATTTAATTCAACATTATTAACTGAAATATTTTTGCTGAAATGATGGAAAACCATTTTATGCATATTTCAGCAAAAATATTTTATAGGACAACTAATGAAATGAAGAATAAAGTGCAATAACTTAATAAAGGAAATAAATAATGTTAAAATAAAAGACATTGCTTACCAAATTAATAAAATTAAATACAATATTAAAAATACACAACTAATATTTAAGATGTTTTTAAGGAGCCTCAACATCATATTACATTCTTGTGTCAAGAACAATTAGTAACTATGAGAAAATAATATTAAAACAATACAAAAGGTAAAAAAAAAAAAAGATGGAAAGTCAGTCTTCGGCACTAGAAAGCATCCCAAAATCATTCAATTTGCCTGAAATTTTTTCCAAGGATTTAGCAATATTTTGCAATGCTTCTGACTGCTTATTCATAGCCTCAAAACTTTTTAAATAATATACTTTTTTTGCCTCTGCCAAGTCCCTTTTTACTTGTAATTTTTGAAGCATTAATGCTTCTATCTCGCTCCTATTTGCTTTTCTTTTCTTTTTAGGAACCTTTGGAGTACCAAGTTTTTCTCTTGATTGATCCTGAGTTATATCTGATATTATCACAGGGACTGGGTCATCCGTCACTACTACAACTGGTACCACAGGCTCAGATATTACTTGTTCTGTAAATGTATAAAATAATAAATTTTACTGTTTTAATGTAACAAACAAAATGAATAAAATTTTTATTTAACAAATATTAAAACATCTAGACACAGATTTCATATAATGGCATATAGGAATTAAAAAAAATGCTTAAAAGTTCATTTTAACTTTTTATAAATACTTGGAATAATCAAAGCGATACATGATTCATAAAAAAAAACTGTACTACAAGATTTTTTGACATCTGTAATGTTCCACATGATACAATGGTCCACAAGTTAAACGAGTAAGACTTTAGAATCTTGGGTTTGAATTTTATTTAAACATATAATATTTTATGTTATATACCACTAAAACTTTTCATATATTAATCTACAACATTACCATATAATATGGGGCAAAACTGCAATAGTATCTTACATAATAAGCATTTTTTGTGATTACTAGATGGAAAATATAATAACATAAGGAATATCCTATATGAAAAACATCATACTACCTTCAAATGTAACAATTGATTCCAAGACATTGCTATGCCCGAGAATGTTATCAGGATGTATGGTTTCTATTACCATTCTTTCTGATTGGGACAGTTCTTCACAAGGAGGACCACCACCAGTTGCTTCCATGGCCTGAGTAACTTTAGCGGTTTCGCCTTAGATTTACTTTGTAAATCTTGCCAAGTCTAAAATTGAACATCATTATATTGAATAATTAATACACACATTGTATAAAGCTGTTACAAATAGGTTTTAAATATGTATAACTACTGTCAGTATTTTTTATAAATGCAGATTTTAGTTACATGAGTAAAAATACAAATTACATTTTATACTTAAAAAATTTCAAATAAAGATAAATTATTTTATCTAAAGGTTTGGTACTAAAACACTATGTAATCGTTATTAATTAGCTAAAGAGTAACCTTTGCCTTCAATTTCGATGTAACAAGGTACTTGATTATAGCGAATATAATGGAGCTTACTATTCTAGTAGGAGTACATCGACAATGTACATACATAGACAATACATACTATGTACTCACTTTTCTCCATAGCTTCCACGTTTTCTTCGCTCCAATCATACTATTTAATATAATAGCAATTTGTTCCCATCTCTTTTGGGCTTCCTTAGTCGTAAAGTTAGCGCTAAATTTCCCAGTGCGTAATTCTACGTCATTGTGTAAAAGTTGTATTAGTTTCTTTTTTTGTGCTGCTGTAATATATGTGTTTCGTTTGTTCATATTCACAATGAAAAATAAAATAAGAGAAACTGCGCAAAACCACTTAAAAACCGTTGCACATTTGATTGTACGCATAGAGTCACACTTCTCTATGAATAGTGCAAGAAGATTGTAGTACGTCAAATATAAAACACGTTCCGTTAACTTAAATTCAAAGTAAAAATTTGTAATGTACACTAATTATAATAAATTTTTGTTATTATGCCTGAATAGCTATCTCTTAACCTAAGATTTTTTAAATAAAATAATGCAAAAACAAAACTTTTCTGATCGTAATCGATGAATCAAGAATGAGCATATTTTTGTGTAACGAAATGTAATAAACACGGTTGGTACTATTGTTAATTTCATTCGCTAATTTTATCGAGTGCTCGATAATATTTTCTCTTCCTTTCAAAAATACGTGTTTTTGCCATCACTCGATATTGCGATCGAAACCTAGCATGCGATAATTAGCGAATACGTAATATTATTGAGCGTTTAAAAAATCATGCCCAATGTGAGACAGATATCGAGTCGATATCGCTTTCTATGAAACGGTAATGCCAATTAACAACCATATGACTTCTGTATCGACTACACATCGATATTGATTGTTATGAAACATAATTGACCGCTGGCAGCGAGCGCCGTCACAACCAGTGTTGCCAACTCGGAATTTGAAAAAAAGCGTAGACCAGATAAGAAAATTACGTAGATTTTGTAAAAATTGCATATTAAAATTCGTAGATCTACGTATTTTTTTATGTAAAATGAAGAAGTAAGGGTAGGTGAAACAGAATAAAACGAGTATTTTGATGATTATATTAACTATTAAAAAAAAGACGGATAGAACATAGAGTTCCTGGCAGCATCGTAGGCTGTGGCTGTGGTAGCCCTTCACTGTCAGATAATGCATATGTTTGTTTGCTACCTTCATGATTAAAAAATATTATTATGTATGTTCATTTTAGGTAAATTAAATTTATACATATATTTGTTAAAATATTGTATGTGTTCCTGTGTAGGCTCGCTATTTATTTTTAAGCCACTTTTCGTGAAAAGTGAGCCTGTTAGCGTGTCAGTAGGTCTGTTTCTGATGTCAGTTTTCATCAAATTGATAGCAGAAAACGCTCAACATTTGCACTGCTGGGTGGCAATGTTAACAAGTTTTGTACAAATTGGGACAGTAAGGGAAATATTTGAGACGAATTGCCTTTTCTTATTTTGGAAATATGACGTCAAAACTCATCAACTTTAATTAGCTGATCCTCTTGAAATGAAAGATTTGTATTTCTTAGAGTTCTCCATTCACGGTCTAATTCCGTTAGATTTGTTGGATATAGTCCTTAAAATAAATTCATAATTGAAAACTAAATAAAGTATAACAGACGCATAAATCAAATATTTCAAGTAATTAAACATAATATTACCTGGAAACATATGCCCCTAATGAGCTAAAGATGGTACAAAACGTTTTAGACATTTTATGTTTTAACTGTTTTATTTGATTTGTCTCGATATGATTTATGTTTTTAATAATAACAGCAGCAACATTGCCTCCCAAGTAAATATCTTCCAAGGGCAAATGGTTTTCAGTATTTTCAAAATCGATATTCAATATTTTTATTTCTAATGCTGCAGCTTGGTCATGGAGTTGAATATTTGTTTTTCCCTGTTCAATTAATTCGAAATATTCGGGCTTCCAAAAACATTCCAGTATAGTTTTATAGGTTATAAAACCTTTTTCATATAGCAAGTACAGTTTTGGGCTTTCAGATTGCATTTCTTTATTCAAATCTTTAAAGTATGGCAGCACAAAATCTAAAGACTCTAAGTAAAGTTCTGTGGTTGGTTCCATACATTTATCAAGAATTGACTGAGCTGCAAGCAATTTATCAGTTAGCATAGCACTTTGAAAATATAGTTTCAAAGTTGGTACCTGTTCTAGAAGCTTCTTTACAACTTGTAACAGGGACAGCCACCTTGTTTGCGAGGGGTGCAATAGTTTGTATAATTTAACATTTACAAGACATTGAAATTCTTATAGTCTCCAACGCGTTTTGGACTGTTCTGTATATAGTTATATACGTCACGAGCAAAGTCTTCCACACCTCGTGGTATTTTTTTGCAAGCATAAGAGGCACAGAGATGAAATGAATGACATATACATTTCATTAAAAATAGATTCGAAATACCGTTTCCAAACAATGTGGATAGAGAATGATGTTGTCCAAACATTGAATTAGTTCCGTCAGCGGCAAATTCAGCCATATTTTCTGTGTATGAAATATTTTCCCTTTAAAATTTGTACATGCATTATGTAAGGCTGCAGTAGTACCATTTACAACTGGTATTAAACCCAGAAAACTATCTTCAACATACAAGTCAACTGCAGTTCCTACAATAAGTGCTAAATGCTTAGTTGATGATTTATCTGTGCTCTCATCAACTATTAGAAAAACTTATTTTGTTGTAATCTGTTAATCAGTTGATCTTCTGTAACTTTACCAGTTACATTTATAATAATAGCATGTGCTTTTGTTCTGTCCAAAGTGACTTCTGATGCGAGTTTTGAACCTGAGACAACTGATTGTATAAGATTTTTAGATCATCCACTAAACTAAATAGTAAATTGTTCTTAGGTAAGAAATATGCCATCTTAATTTCTTCAAACTTAATTTTATTTGTGAATGACTTTGATCCAGATTCAGGCAACATAGAAGTAATGGTAGGTTGATGTATTGCACCTAAAAATAAAAATAAATGCATCAAGACACAAACACACACAGTCCACATTGATTTGTCATGAAGGCTAACTGTAGAAAAAAATATTTACTTATATACTTTATTAAAAGTATACTCAAGTATACTGTAATTAAGTAAGCAATTTAAAACCAAAAGATACACATTCGTCTTATGTTTGTTACTTGCTAAATGGTTTTCCAAAACCCTTTTACTACCTCCACATTTCAAGTCACACTTACATGATTTACAATAAAAATAGTAATCTCCTTTGTTGCTATTTCTGACCCAACCTGAAAACTTTATATATCTATCTATATATTATATAAATATGTCTATCGCTCTTGTTAAATTATTAGTAGTGATAAATTTATTACCTTTATGCAGGTTGTGATATCTGGAATGATGTAATAAATTAGATTAAACAGAAGAACAAAGTTATATACAAACTACAAATACTAATAAATGTGGTATTACATACTTGACATTGAAAAGGATTTATTTGGACTCTACTAATTGGACATCCTGTATCCATTCCTAAAATTCTTCTGCACCTTTCTTCTAGTGGAGTAAATTTTAATAATAAAGGCTCCACCTGTTTTGTGCTGCAGCACTAAAGCTCCGAATTTTATTTTTAAGGCGGTTTTGTAGTCACTCCAATACTATAAGAGAAATAACACTTGTCTAAACAATATATGTTCTAGTACAGGCGATTAATTTGTCGGCAATTCTACTTACTTTTGACCACAAAGCAGCATCTTTTATTGCTCCATTCCCAAACTATTCCATAAAATGCTACTTCGTCCCATAACTTTTATTTTTTGTCGACCTTCTTTTATACGACAGTGTCCAAGAGCAAGATCGTCATTATTTTCCAAAATGGAAAATGATGAGTATTTTCCAAAAATAATCCGACGTTCTAACTGTTGTGTAGTTAGCCTTTCGTTATTGAACACTGTCATTATGATTTTAAACAATTAAAATTGAAATAGTTTACCAAAATATACAGAACAGAATATGGAAAATATGTTTCAAAATTATGCAAATTGAATTTCAAAGTTCATAGTAGTTCAAAAAACGTAATGTTATGACACATGTGTAGCCATAATCCATTGTAATAATTTTGGAATAGTCAACATTTAGTTTTGGTAGATTTTGTTAAAAACGTAATTTGGTTTACTAAATTAACAATATACTTATAAGCATGCTCAAAAAATACAAAATTTTCAATGTAATTAAGTGCCAAACATTGAAATAAAAACTAGGAGGAGGTGAATTTTAAACAGTGGAAAATTTGGTAGCTGTATTATGTTAACACTAAAGAGAGCGACGTCAATGTGAGACAGATGTCGAGTCGTATCGCTTTTTGTGAAACGGTAATGTCAATTATCAACCATATGACTTCTATATCGAGTAGGCTTGTGCTAAGTAACTCCACTAGAAGATTGGATATGAGACATATCATTCCAGCCAAAGACACATATCCGATAACTATATCCATGTCCGCTAATCATATCCGCGGTTATGATGACGTGAGAGAGCGAGGACAAGTCCCATATCGCGGAACTATGTTGCTCCGAGACTGCGAGAGATTTAAAAATTTTCTCGGAGCGAGATAGAGCCGCTTACAGTACAAAATTAATTTACTCGCTCTCGCTCCGAGGACAAACTATTTGATTTCCCGTCATACTTTACACAGGCTTAGGACTGTCAACCAAATACCTATTTAAATTAAAAATAAATATTTGATTGGCGTATTTAAAAATCAATTAGTATTTACAATGATTTCTGATCGACTATGTACATGATTATGATTTTTACAGTTTTTTTTTCCTACTTATAATTATTAAACTATTTTTTGCTTTTTTTTTTAATTTTTTTAATTATTTTTTTTTGTAGTTCAAATTTTTTAAAAGTAAATTTGAATATACCTATTCGTAGATATGTATTTACATTATTTTTTAATTTCATTCCATGTTGCTAGCAATGAAAAGCAATTCAGCTAATTTTTGGGATGTAGCCTGGATCGTGTTTCGGTCATTATGAGGCCAGCCTTTGAAAATGTGCGTTCACAAGGCACAGATGTTGCTACCAGACTCAGTCTTTTAAAATATATGAGTATAATATTGGGTACACAGGTTTACGCTCCTTCCACCAGATCAATGGATTTTCAAAGCGACCTAATAAGGACTCCTGAATGTACTTGTCTAATTCAACAATACCGGCGGCAACAGGGTTACACGGGACGTGCGGAAACTTCTTCGTCAAATTTCTGCCATATTGACGCCGAAGAATTCGATGGTTCCCCAACCGCTTCTGGCCGAGGCTGAGCTGTTGATCGACTTTCGCTATTCTCTGTCCTCACGTTAATCCGGCTACTGAGGCCGACCTTTTCTTTAAGCCTGACACTGCCCTTTCGTATTTATTCACGTCTCGGAAACCTCTATTTTTAAATCGGGGTCCAATATTGTGGCTTCGGCATATAATACATTGGATTCCACATCACTCTTATCATAAAATCTTCTGTGGATTTGAGCTTTCAAACTTGTTATCATTTTTGTGCTTCGGCGAGTATACTTCTAAATTACAGTTTGAAATATGTTGATGCAGAAGCCGAGAATATACTATGACTTTTGAAAGACTGACTTGTTTTTCTGTGCTTATTTCGGTGGTAACTTCATAGAATGATTTTAAAATTGGTATCGCTTCCTCTACTACTTGCCATTCTGTGGTATTTAGAGCTAGTTCGTGACGGACTAGCGCCAATGTTGCAATAACTGCATCTTTACGGGATACTACTCGATTAAGCATGTCATAGGTCGAATTCCATCTAGTTACAACGTCTTGTTTTAGCTTCAGTACTGGCAGGTTCATTTGCTTTTGCATCTCCTGTAATTTTAATTGAGCTTGTGAGCTACGTTTAAAAAATTCCACTATATTTTTCACTTTTGTGACCGTTGTTTGAATTTCCGAAATGCCAACCTGCACCACTAGGTTTAATGTATGCGCGAAACAACCAATATGGCGCCAACCACCACTCTGAACGGCTGCAACAATATTGTTAACATTATCGCTGACGATAGCTGTAGAAATTTTCGTTAGAAATGTTAGAAATGTTTGTTAGAAATTTTCCATTTCTCCATCTCTTCCTTTAAAAATTCGCACAAATTTTCGCTCGTATGTCGTCCATCATATTGTATGCAAGATAGTAAGTTTGAACGCAGATTAGTGTTTGTATCTATATAGTGAGCAGTTATTGCAATAAAACTTTCGTTGGTTATCGATGTCCACGCGTCTGTAGTGAGACATATAGCTAGTGTTGCAGCCACTAGCTGCTCAACTTCGTTTTGTACTTTTGCGTAAAGCTGAGACAAAAGTACATTAGCCAAAGTTTTCGTCGGAGGGGAATATCTAGGATTTAACAAGTAAATAAACTTTTAAATTCAGCTCCTTCCACGATACGAAGGGTGATATTCTTTGGCAATCAGTTTTATTAACTGCTCATCCAATTCTTTAGCTTTTGATGCGGGAGCGGTTTTGTATTTCGAATGTAATCAGTCATTAAATTTTGTCCACTCGAAGACGAGGGCAATGGCGAAGATACTAAAATGCCTTGATTGTCTTGTGATGTTTCAACAGTAGGATTTGGAAGTTGCGAAGTTTCACTTGTCATCGCTACCGGCTCTCGTATTATCGGCGATACTGAAATTGTAGGATGCTTCCTTTAAGTGCCGTGTCAAGTTACCGGTATTACCAGCCGATATCATTATATTGGACGAGCAATAATTGCATTTCGCCTCCTTAATATCATTTTGGGAGAAATGATTCCAAATCAGACTTGTTTTTCTCCTCATCGCCATATTTGAACAATAAAGTCGCCACACCACACTGATACTCACTCACACACACTTTATTTTAGTTATTATCTATTATTTAAATACACACAAGAGATTATTGAGTAACTTTCTAATGCAACAAACAAAACAAACTAAATATTCGCTTCGCGCCACTGTCACGCTAAGTTTGTTTATATAGATTTGCATGCGCGTCTGTTTCAAGCGGAAACAAAAAGAAACGACGTCTAGTAATATATTTTTATCAAGCGCTGCCTCGCTGCCTGCATATAGAACGGACGACCGAACGATGAACAAACCTAATCGTCCTTTCTTTTCGCTCACTAGCCGCTGTGTTGTATTACGCTCTCGCCTCTTTAAAAGAGTCTCTACTTTACGAATGAAACTTGGACGTGGACGGGTAGGATAGATATAGGATATAGTTATTTATTAGAAAGGGAATGAACGATTCATATCCAAAGTGAGACACATATCCGAAGATATAACTGTGTCCGAGTTACTCAAGCCTAATATCGAGTACACATCGATATCGCTTGAAAAAAAACATAAATGACCCGCAGGGAACAAATTCATTGCCTTATGTGGTAAGAAGTGCATGCCGATGTTTCGAGGGAAGTTATCACGTGATCGGCGGCCAATAGCAAATCCCTCGGTGCTAGAGATAATCTACGATAACATGGCGCGCCCCTCCAACTTATTACATTAGTGTAAGTAACAATATCGGAACAAGGCGTTGTGTATGTATTTGTAAGTATTCGTCTTTAGTAACGGGCCAGCAATCGTCCGAGACAGTCGAGCTATTGTTTTCGCGTCGGTCAACAATACGAAAGTACTAAATGCAGAAAAAGTATAACATGGAGAATTCCAGAAAAAAGTAATGCATAGTCAGGTAAAACTTTTATTTGTTATATTGCTTTATCTCACGTGTTCTGTAGCCGTAGATATTTAAAATAAAATTGTTTATTTTAGGCTCGAGGAGTTATAGCTACTGTGTACCAACGAATGAAGTTCGAAGCTGAAAATGGTGTGGAGCGTAACCGATGCGAGGCGCACTTCAAAAGCTGTGGGAGTAAGCGAAAGAACCGTTACAAGAATTTTGAAGCAAAACGAGAAAGTGATTCAACTGGCGCGGTGTTGAGATCACCACATAAGATGAAGAAACCTCGCAAATGCTTGAGACGAGATATCGATAATTTCGATATGGCAGTAGTAAGACGGACTATTAATAATTTTCATAAGGAATATAAGCAATTTTCTACACTGAAAAGTTTGAAGAAGATATTGAACGAGAAAATTAATTATAAAGGATGTATCGAAACTTTACGACGTTTGCTGTTTGATTTAGGGTATGAATGGATAAATACTGATGATAATCGCCGAATGCTTAGCGAGAAACATGACATACAAATGCTTAGGTACAAATATTTAAAGCAGTTGAGAAAATATAGAGAAGAAGGGAGAAATATTGTATATACAGATGAGAGTTACATACACACTACACATGTACAAAACAAGTCATGGGCAAATGAGAACGGATCTATTGCACAAAAAAATTTCTAAGGGCTTAGAATTATTATAGTTCATGCTGGCAACAAAAATGGATTTGTCCCAAATGCATGTTTAATTTACAAGGCCAGTTCAACAACAGGTGATTACCATGACAACATGAATCACGAAAATTACAAAAATGGTTTAAAACTCAATTACTCCGAATATACCAAAAATCGGTTATCGTTATGGACAACGCGTCTTATCATAACACATTTGCGGAAAAGTGCCCAATTCCAACAGCAAGAAAGCGGACATGCAGGAGTGGCTTACCTATAAAAATATTGAATTCGGGAAGATATGAAAAGATAGAACTTTACGACATTATTTTAAAACATAAGGACAACTCTAAAAATTATGCCATAGATGCAATTGCTAAAGAAAATGATATTGATATTTTAAGATTGCCTCCATACCACCCAGACTTAAACCCAATAGAAAAAATTTGGGGTGTATTAAAACTATGTAGCAAACAGAAATATCGACCAAAACTATACGTCCATCCTGAATTTAATTAACGAACGCTTAGCTATGATTAATGTTACAATTTGGGATAAACTTCCAACATGTCGAAGAGACAGAAAATAAATACTGGAAAGACTATGATGATGAACAAGAATTTACTATTTATGTAGGTGATTCAGAATCTGATAACGACACATCTAGCTTTATGATAGCGATGAAAATTCTATATCTAGTGCTAATAAAGAGCATTGATTTGCTTTAGTTCGGAATAAAATTTAATTACGATTTATTTAACTAAGCTTTCCCATAACCATAACATATTTTGATGCAGGCTCAAATTGCTAGCACCCATAACGCTTATGTTTGAAATTTTTTAATGTCTCAACTTTTTGAAATAAACATATTTTAATTTATTTAAAGTAAATATTCATTTTATGCTATCCTTACTCACAACATCTTGAGTTTTACCAAATTAGTCGTCGGACTAGTC
The DNA here is from genome assembly GCA_005406025.1 of Eumeta japonica. Lineage (NCBI taxonomy): Eukaryota > Metazoa > Arthropoda > Insecta > Lepidoptera > Psychidae > Eumeta > Eumeta japonica. The sequence continues at coordinate 18,234 of BGZK01002366.1, read as the reverse complement.
ATAATTCACACAGCTGTGCGACAGTAAGGACGCATTTTTTCATAGAGTACGCTTATGCAGAGCTATATTATAACAATGAGCCAACTAGCGACACAATCAGTTGAGCATAAAATCCGTAGATTTGTTTTAGTTTAGCGACACGCACACATCTGCGCAAGGCTAGGCGGGGCTCTGTTTGTTCTTTCACTCATACATTTAACTGCGATATTTTATGGAGGCGCGCCATGTTATCGTAGATTATCTCTACTGTATAATTCTTTCTTTCACTGTGTCATATCTCAGGCGTCGATTATCTGTATATATTAGGATTTATATATTATTAGGATTAAATTAGGATCCGTATATATTAGATTTCAATGTTTAATAATTTTGTAATCATTTTTCCATAATATTGTTTTCGATTCAAAATAAGAATCATTCACAGTATTTTATTTTATGCACAGTATTTAATTTATATTCATATCATTTTATTTTAGACGAATAATTATTAGGGTTTTGTAAGCGAACACGGTTTATCGATCGAGAAAATATTGTATATAAGATGAGAGTTACATACACAGGCTAGGTGGGGCTCTGTTTGTTCTTTCACCTACATTTAACTGCGATATTTTATGGAGGGGCGCGCCATGTTATCGAGATTACCTATATGTGCATTTGGTGGCGATCCTGACTGGCATATTTAGTTTGTTTATAGAGTCTCTCTCAGGCGTTGGTTTGAGTACTTTGTACTACTAGTAGGTATTGATTTTGAAATCAATATTTATTGATTATTTACAATTCAAAAGCTTTTATACCAAAAATTATTGTTTGCATAGCTTTTAAATTTTTATAGTGAATTCTTCATTACAAGATTTGGTGATACACTTGACAAACAAAAGAACATTAAACTGACTATGGAACTTCGGATTCAAATTTGACTTATACTTATTTGCCCAGCTTTTCAATTTTAATAAATAAAATAATAAATTTTCTGCAATGACGTCCAATTTTGTCGCTTCATCAGATGACCACAATTATAGATTCCTTATTTTAGGTGTCGGCAAAGCTGCCAATCGTATAGTTCGATACAAATTTGTATGATATAGTTATTTTATTAATCCCGTTTGTATAGTAAACACCACTCAATTATAATGAATAATTAGAATGTTTTTTTAAAGGTAATCACTTAAAACTAAAACAACTAGTAACCAGTTTTTTTCTATTAAACTTAGTCAAAATAATAACAAAGTAGTCATTGTATTGGCTTGTAAATAAAATTTAATTGTTTATGATTTCACAAACTCAACGGTATTAAATAAGTGAGTCAGTGCTACTGGTATCTGACCAATGGTAGCGAGTGTTTCATTTCAGTGATCAAACAAAGCTAAACCGTTCGCTACAAAACCTAATAATTATTCGTCTAAAAAAAATGATATGAATATAAATTAAATACTGTGCTTATAAAATAAAATACTGTGAATGATTCTTATTTTGAATCGAAAAACAATATTATGGAAAAATGATTACAAAATTATTAAACATTGAAATCCTAATATATACGGATCCTAATTTAATCCTAATAATATATAAATCCTAATATATACAGATAATCGACGCCTGAGATATGACACCGGTGAAAGAAAAGAGTATACAGTAGAGATAATCTACGATAACATGGCGCGCCCCTCCATAAAATATCGCAGTTAAATGTATGAGTGAAAGAACAAACAGAGCCCCGCCTAGCCTTGCGCAGATGTGTGCGTGTCGCTAAACTAAAACAAATCTACGGATTTTATGCTCAACTGATTGTGTCGCTAGTTGGCTCATTGTTATAATATAGCTCTGCATAAGCGTACTCTATGAAAAAAATGCGTCCTTACTGTCGCACAGCTGTGTGAATTATGACTAGTCCGACGACTAATTTGGTAAAACTCAAGATGTTGTGAGTAAGGATAGCATAAAAATGAATATTTACTTTAAATAAATTAAAATATGTTTATTTCAAAAAGTTGAGACATTAAAAAAATTTCAAACATAAGCGTTATGGGTGCTAGCAATTTGAGCCTGCATCAAAATATGTTATGGTTATGGGAAAGCTTAGTTAAATAAATCGTAATTAAATTTTTATTCCGAACTAAAGCAAATCAATGCTCTTTATTAGCACTAGATATAGAATTTTCATCGCTATCATAAAAGCTAGATGTGTCGTTATCAGATTCTGAATCACCTACATAAATAGTAAATTCTTGTTCATCATCATAGTCTTTCCAGTATTTATTTTCTGTCTCTTCGACATGTTGGCAAGTTTTATCCCAAATTGTAACATTAATCATAGCTAAGCGTTCGTTAATTAAATTCAGGATGGACGTATAGTTTTGGTCGATATTTCTGTTTGCTACATAGTTTTAATACACCCCAAATTTTTCTATTGGGTTTAAGTCTGGGTGGTATGGAGGCAATCTTAAAATATCAATATCATTTTCTTTAGCAATTGCATCTATGGCATAATTTTTAGAGTTGTCCTTATGTTTTAAAATAATGTCGTAAAGTTCTATCTTTTTCATATCTTCCCGGAATTCAATATTTTTATAGGTAAGCCACTCCTGCATGTCCGCTTTCTTGCTGTTGGAATTGGGCACTTTTTCCGCAAATGTGTTATGATAAGACGCGTTGTCCATAACGATAACCGATTTTTGGTATATTCGAAGTAATTGAGTTTTAAACCATTTTTGTAATTTTCGTGATTCATGTTGTCATGGTAATCACCTGTTGTTGAACTGGCCTTGTAAATTAAACATGCATTTGGGACAAATCCATTTTGTTGCCAGCATGAACTATAATAATTTAAGCCCCTTAGAAATTTTTTGTGCAATAGATCCGTTCTCATTTGCCCATGACTTGTTTTGTACATGTGTAGTGTGTATGTAACTCTCATCTGTATATACAATATTTCTCCCTTCTTCTCTATATTTTCTCAACTGCTTTAAATATTTGTACCTAAGCATTTGTATGTCATGTTTCTCGCTAAGCATTCGGCGATTATCATCAGTATTTATCCATTCATACCCTAAATCAAACAGCAAACGTCGTAAAGTTTCGATACATCCTTTATAATTAATTTTCTCGTTCAATATCTTCTTCAAACTTTTCAGTGTAGGAAATTGCTTATATTCCTTATGAAAATTATTAATAGTCCGTCTTACTACTGCCATATCGAAATTATCGATATCTCGTCTCAAGCATTTGCGAGGTTTCTTCATCTTATGTGGTGATCTCAACACCGCGCCAGTTGAATCACTTTCTCGTTTTGCTTCAAAATTCTTGTAACGGTTCTTTCGCTTACTCCCACAGCTTTTGAAGTGCGCCACCTCGCATCGGTTACGCGCTCCACACCATTTTCAGCTTCGAACTTCATTCGTTGGTACACAGTAGCTATAACTCCTCGAGCCTAAAATAAACAATTTTATTTTAAATATCTACGGCTACAGAACACGTGAGATAAAGCAATAAATAACAAATAAAGTTTTACCTGACTATGCATTACTTTTCTGGAATTCTCCATGTTATACTTTTTCTGCATTTAGTACTTTCGTATTGTTGACCGACGCGAAAACAATAGCTCGACTGTCTCGGACGATTGCTGGCCCGTTACTAAAGACGAATACTTACAAATACATACACAACGCCTTGTTCCGATATTGTTACTTACACTAATGTAATAAGTTGGAGGGGCGCGCCATGTTATCGTAGATTATCTCTACGATTATACGATATTTTTGATTTGCTCGCACATGTGCGAGCGAAACAGCTAGAACGTGCTAAAGAGTCCAAAGGTTAAACTGTAGAGTTTTGCTTGGACTTTGTGTACCATAGTTTATACAAAATTATACGAATATGGTTCAATAAACATAAATGATCATGCCAATTTTGTTACTTTTAGTGGATTTCAAAATGAAATTTCGCAACTATGGTATTAAAATTGCTAATTCATTTTAATTTCTCCGGAACTGGGATCTGACTTAGGCAAATTAGGAAAAAAATGACAACAATATTTAATTAATCACCGTCTATTATTCAATAGATATGTAGGACATATCACAGCTAATGCTATGAATCTGCGAAGGACGTTAGAAAGATGTAAATATTTATTGTGTTACAATAGCTACCATTTCTAGACAATAACTGCTGAGGAAAATCCAGCAGTTGTGCATCAGTAAGAAGAAATCTAGATAAATTTATTTTTGGAATTGTATATTTTTTAAAAGTCTGCTTCCTTTTTTATTAAAATCTTTCTTTGAACAATGGTTGCCACATACAAAGCTTATTCTATTAAACTTCTCAATTAGTAAGTACACTAATTCTTCATTGCTAACAACTTTTTGCCACTGTTTACAGCTAAAAGTATAATAAAATTGAATGAAGTAATTTATATTTTTAAGCTTAATTAACTAGTTCATTGATTTAATTACAATGGAGACTTAATTATCCAGACATCAATATTATAATTTAGCAATTATCTGGATTGCCATCTGCAATCAGTGTGTGATATTAAGTATATACTCAATATCACACATTCATTATTTCTTATTCAGGCTGTTATTATTATTGAGACCTTTGTAGGAGGATAGGAGCCCTAATCAAATTTTTTATATTACAACTCCCTTGCTTCTCGCCCTGACTTTTCTTCTCATTTTGAAATTCAAATTGATGCATCGAAAGCGCATAGAAGCTACGTTTGCGGAGCTGAGCACGGAGTCCGGATGCCTCATATAAATATTTCTATTCGATTTTGAAATACACTTGCAAATCCGGTGGAAGCAGGAGTAGACATCAAAAAGTGGCGAAGAAAACGAAAAATGAACTTTTGGAAGAAGTTTCGTATTGTTTCTTTTACAAAAGTCATCAAATGGGCAACGAATATCTCATACTTTAATCTATGAAAAAACATTACGGTCAAATTAAGAAATAGGTGGGGATGGATCATTTGTGGCAAGTAACGGATTGTTGTTTTAAATAAACACCTAGCGTAATATATCAACCCTTTAAAGGTAACCATATGATAAATACCTTTCACATAGCTATCTATACACCGGTGAGATAGATTATTTTTCTCGATTTAATAATCTGTTCAAACTTCTTACTTTTTACGTACAATTATCCGGAATTCGGTTATTCAAATACGTCACGCCAACATTTAATCCAGTTGACTTAGTCTCCGCCACGGAATATAATTAGAGTAGATGGAAATGTTAAGTCTTATGGCTCCTCTACATGATGGGCCAGCGCTTGTCCACAAAATGGCCATGCGATGGATGAAAAGGATCTACACAATGGCGATGTTCAGTTGTGATCTTAGCGTTGAACAAAATGGACGTGGAAGCTTTAGCAGCAGCTATATATTTATTTAGCATTATTTTCTTAATGTGTACAAAAAAGTAATTAAAAGGAAATGGCGTAGAAGAAGATGGTGGATGTTAACTATTCATCGCAACAGGACTAAGTAAGTAACTGCTTAAATTTAATTTTCTTTATACTTTTAGTTATTTTATAATTCAGTATAATTAAAATATTTTTTCAGGCAAACTATGGATAATCAGCTAGCTGAAATGCTTGCTGAACCATCTGGTGAATTCGATAACTTCGTGAGGATGTCAAACAGCGATTTTGAGTTTTAATACAAAAGTATCACCTATAGTTGCAAAACAGGATACAGATTGGCGGGAAGCAATACCTGTAAAAATTCGTCTCGCATTGACACTAAGATACCTAGCTACTGGTGATAGCTTTCGTAGTTTACACTACCTATTCAAAGTTTCAAGCCAACTTATTTCAAGAATTGTTCCTGAAGTATGTCTAGCCCTCAATGAAGCTTTGAAAGATTTTGTTAAGGTAATAACTTCCTATTTTAATACTATAAACGTGAAAGTTTGTAAGAATGTTTGTATGTGTGTGTTACTCAATTAAGCAAAACTATTGGATAGATTTTGATGAAACTTAACAGTCATCAAAATGACACATAGGCTAAAATGTATTGTTGTAATTTGACAGTTGCAAATAATACACCTTATATTTTAATATAATATCTTTAATTTCTTTTAAAAATTACATATTTTGACTATTTATATTAGCGTTGTTTAAAGCTTCTTGCAAAATTTGTGATTGTGGGTGAGATTGTAGGGAAGATTAGGCTGCTCTGGTATACTGATGACAGGAAATTCTTCTTCTGGGGTCGCATTAGGACTGGGGAGAAATAAGGAGGAGAAACAATGGATTGAGGATGGTAAGACGATGTGGAATAAGTGCTCAAAGAGGATGTGGGACGACAGGAAATATTTTGTTCTTCAGAAAACAAAGGCGTAGAGGTGCAGGTGCGGCCACTCACAGGACGATTGGTAGAAATTATTATTTGGGATGGAGATTGGACCACATAACGACCGGTATTTTGTCTATATGACAATTGACGTTTTTCAATAATAAGCCGTCTATTTCGTACATCAACTCTTGTTTTCCAAATCTGTAAATTGTCTTAACCTTTTAGCGAGCAGTTTTCCATATAGATCGCAATCGTCTTCGCTATCAATCTTTTGCTGCTTACTGCTGAGTACGCTGTTCAAAGATGAAAAGGCCCTTTCATTTCGTTACTAGCCTCTTGTAATTCAGGTGGATTTCTAGAACGACGTCGTACTACAGGAATGTTTATTTCAGAATTCACTGTAGCATTTGGGTTTTCATTTTCGAGATTTCCATTTTGTGACATACTTGAATCTTCGTCATCTAGCGAGGTTGAAGCCTGAAAAATTAAAATATTTTGTTATTTACTAATACATACTTGACGATATTAACTTTCACGTTTATAATATAAATTAAAAAAATCTGTAAAACAAAAACTAATTTAATGTCTTATGCTCGGTCTTGTTTTTTACAGATCCCACAACAACAGAAGAATGGCTTTCCAAAGCTGAACGATTCAAGTTCCCTCATTGCCTTGGTGCTATGGATGGCAAACATGTGACAATACTGCCACCTCCTCATAGCGGAACTGAATATTACAATTATAAACATTCTTTTAGCATTGTCCTCTTAGCAATAGTAGATTATGATTACTGTTTCATGTTTGCTGAAATAGGCGCTCAAGGGCGTATAAGTGACGGTGGCGTTTTTAATCAAAGTAGTATATCAAAAAATTTCGGAAAATAGCATCAATTTGCCGCCTCCTAGTTCACTACCAGGATGTGAGATTGATTTACCCTATGTATTTTTGTGCGATGGAGCATTTAGTTTAACTAAAAATCTTATGAAACCTTTTTCTGGCCGTCACGAGTTAAATTCTCCAGAAAGGGTTTTAATCAAAACTCTCTCAGTCACGTGTAGTTGTTGAAAACACATTTGGAATTCTTTCTAACAAATTTAGAGTTTTAAAACAGCTATGCCTTTCCACCCTGTTAAATGTTCAATTATTACTATGACTTGTGTTCTGATACATAATTTTTACGGAAAAGCCGAACATCTCGCCACTTATACGCACCTCCAGGTACATTTGATACCTATAATGACAGTGGAGAATTGATACGCGCTGGTAAGGAAATTATAGTAATACAAGTTTTCTTCCCTTACAAAATCAACCACGTAGATCAACTAATGATGCAATTCAAATAAGACAATCTTTTATGCACTATTTTTATAATAATATAGAATAATAAACTAAATATAAAATTAAATAATAAGTTTTATTTACTTACTCCGCCGTCTGTATTTATAATACTCTTGCATTCATAAACATCTTTTAAAAACTTTCCATTACATCAAAAAGGCCACGACGGGGTATAAATATCATCGAATCCAGCCCCAGACCTCATAGACTCTTTTTCTTTTTAGATTTGTTCGGAAAGCTGTCATTAACGTTTCCTTCTTCTTTTTTAAGTCATCAACTGGAATGCCCATGTTATTACTTATGCGATTCCATGCATCTGACACCTGAAAACAATTATACAAAAATTAACTTTATTTACCCTTCCCATATCAAAATGGCGCCAAAAAAATAAACAAACAAGGCGGTTTGAGGGCGAGAACGACAATTAAAAACTATTGTTAAATGTGTCTTTACCGTAGTTTTACTTACCTGTTTTTATCCTTATGATTTTTATGTTTAGGATTCCATATAATGGTTTCGGCTCTGTAGAATTCCAAAAATTTAGTATTTCGCTATGTGGCCAGGCAGTCGACATCTTGACACGCACGAGGTACTCTGCACGTCTGCTCTCCACCGCATTTGAGCGCAAACTGAGTAATGGCCGACGTGTAGATGGGTACCGCCATCGCTGGCCCACTACCTTTGATGTGTGGACGAAAAACCGATACCGCGGCCATTCCGCCACCATCGTACGCACCACAAGCCAGCCTACGCCACTACGCCCTCTATATGGTGGCCCACTACGATGGACCATCATGATGGCCCATCATGTAGAGGAGCCTTTAGCATATGAAGGAGTACCAGCGTAGCCGGTGGGTGTTGCCAACTAACACATGCAATGTACTATTCGATAGATCAACATAAAAAATAGTTGGTCATAAATTCTGAAAATAATCAAATACAAAATAAACTCTATTGTAAAACAATTAGGAACCCTTTTCTTTGTCTTAGTTTATTTTATTTTGGTGGAGAACAAGAAATTAAATATGTGCATAAATATCATAAAGCGTTAATGATCCCTAAGCGTAAGGATGTAAGGCTTATTTTTTAACAAATGATTTTTAATTAAAAGACGTTTTAACAACAGTGCGAAATTTTTATTACCTTATCGATAACAGTGTTGTACTAAATTCTGATATCGAGTAATAATAACTTTATACTAAAGTTATTTTTTATTATAGCAAAGTAGAATTTATTACGAAGACCAGTTTTTATTTTGATCTATTGGCAAAACTTAAATATTCAACATACAACAATTTATACAATAATTCTACTTTCCTGAAAATTGAATACAGACAAGCAAAATAAAAAACAAATACATTTTAAATCACTTTAATCAAATATCAAATAAAAAAATCTCAAAATCAAACAATTTAGATTCATAAAGCCCTAATTAGAATACGTTTGACTGTTTGTGTTAAGATTAGTTTTCAGAAACTCTATAATGGTAAAAACAAATTATAAATTTTGTTATTATTGCCCTTGAAATAAAATGTATTTGTTAAACAATTGTCTTTTTGATAATCTATTTGAATTCTTTAATAAGTAATGCAATCTTACATTAACATATTTTTCAATACAGTAGAACTCCAATTATCCGAATTAATGGGGACCGGGACCCATTCGGATAATCAAATATTCGGATAATCGGATTTTTTTAAAAAAAATTGCCATTGGAGAGAATAAAAGCTACGTTTTGATATTACACTATTTTTTTATTGAATTAAATGAAAGAAACATGAAATTTTCACATGTTTTAAATATAAATAAAATGTACTTATGTACAAGTTTAGAAATAAAATCATTGTTTTAAACATCTCCGTCAATGTAAGCTGTTTTGCGGTCTTCAACCGTTTCGGGCAGTCAGGTCACGCATTCGCTTGACGTTGAGCAGTTGCAAGTGGTCACACTCGGGCTGACGCTCCATCCACTTCAAAGCAGTCTCGAGGCCGGCAAATGCTTCACTAGCTGATGGTCCAGCGTCTACTTCAACATCAGCAGAAAGTTCTTCCACTTCCACTTCAACATCTTCTCTCACACTTACAACAATTTCATCGTCATTGAGAATTTGAAAACCAGGGTCAGACGTGTCACAAGCCATCCACTCTCCTACATCTTCAGCACTTACTTCTGTACAACCAGGAATTTTACAATCATTTTTCTTATTTCCTCTAGTGACAACGCATCTTCATCATCATCATCCTCTCCATATTCTTGTTTCTCATTTTCTTCAGATTCTTTTTTTTTGTTCTTCTCAGACGGTAGGCCTTTCAGTTTATTCCACGCACGTCTTAGCGTCACTGGCGTAACCAAACTCCAAGCTTCCGCTACCATGTAACAGCAGTCCTTTAAATTTATTTTGCTATGATTTGCCAAAACTATTCTTCATCTTCAGCACCTTCGATCAGCAGTTTCTCAGCAGTTGCCTTCTGTAATGGCGCTTCATTGTTTCAATAACAGACTGGTCCATGGGTTGCAGCAAACTTGTAACATTGGGAGGCAAAACGTCGTTTTAAACTGCCCATCTCTCTTTCCAACAGTTCTGCTGTAGGATGAGTGGTGCGTTATCAACAATTAAAAGCACCTGCCTTCTTTTCCACCGATTTTTGGTGCTTTTTCACTTCAGGAATAAACACTTCATCATACCATTCGGTAAACAAAGCTGCAGTCATCCAGGCCTTGGGTTGACTTTTGTAGAAGAGTGAAGTTTTTTTTTTAAATGCTCTTGGATTTCTTGATTTTCCTATCAAAAGAAGTGGCAGTTTATGATTTCCAGTGGAGTTGGCACAGTTAAGCACTGTAACACGTTCTTTACTGACCTTATGTCCAGGGTTATGTCCAGGGCATGTCCAGGGCACTAGATTCCCTTTAGAAGCCAAAGTGGTTTTGGTAATGCTTTCCAAACAAGGCCAGTTTCATCGGCATTATAAACAAACTCGGATCATAGGATTCTGATGCAGTTTTAAATTTTTCAATAAAATTTTCAGCAGCTGCAGAGTCTGCTGAAAGCTTCTCACCAGCCAAATCTAACTCGCGTACACCATGCCTGAATTTAAAATTCCTTAGCCAGCCGTTACTAGCCTTAAAGATGAATAACCAAGCTTTTCTGCTAAGATTTTGGCTTTTTCACAAAGGATTGGACCTGAAATCATTCCCATAGAACGTTGCTGCAAAACCATTTAAACACGGCATCTTCCAAATTTTGTTGGTTGCTGTCTTCATTGTTTTCCTGGAGGAACTTCCATCTTCATTTTCAAGCACCGAAACAAAGTTTAAAAGTGTTGACTTACTGTTTTAATGTCAGAAATTGTTGCTTGTCCAACACCATAAATCTCAGACAACTTCTTACCCGTTACACCTTTATCGAGTTGCTCTATAATTTTCAGTTTGTCCGCTAACGATAGCACAACACGTTTTCTTTTCGAAACCATGGTATAAAACAATACAGTATTGTACACGCACAAAAAAGTAAGCCGTAGCGAAAGAGTAGCGTCCTCGAGCAAGGTCAATAGCACACTGGCTAATCAAAACAAACAATGACAGGTGCCGTGACTGCCTGCGCCGGAATTGTCTTAACTTGCCGTTGTACCTACACTGACTTCGCGGGGGGAAGTCAGTGTAGGCACAACGGCAAGTTAAGACAAGTCAAGTCAAGACTTGACGCGCAAACACTGGCTTCGCGAGGGGAAGAATAATAGCGCACTTAGACTTTTTTTGGACAATTTTTTGTGATTCGGATAATCGGCGATTCGGATAGTCGGAGTTCGGATAATTGGAGTTCTACTGTAATTGCTTTTATCAAATCAGTTATGTGATTTGAGGTAGGATATTCTCCAAGTTGATGGAAACTAATATCATCAAATAGTTTAGATTCTACAAAATTATTTAAAATCTTTGTCATCAAGACCTCTTTTTTTATCATTAGTTGCATATCAGTGTACACCCTAATAACACTTTCTGATACTTTACATATTTTTATTACATCCTCTGATGGATACAATAGACGACCTTTGTCCTTTGCAACTATAAATTTGTGAAAATTGTTGGGTTTGTTTGATAGCAGTGCGCCAATACACGAGTCACAACGGATTTTTTTCATTAATACATGGACAATGTTTCCTGCGACGTGACTTATCACTTGAATACTAAAATCAGATAAATTTTCATAAAGCGTTGTCAACAACTCTAACTGTTCCTCCGCGCTATCATTTTCGTGATCATCACCTAAATCATCATTATCTTTGAAAACAGTCATATTCATTCTTTGAATGGCCGACGAACAATTTAGAATTGATAATTTTGCTAGTTCAACGCAGTTTCCATGTCCGGCATCCTGCACTTCTATGTGTATTAAAGGTTTTTTATATGCGGCTCTAAACTGTCTAGCAGTGGGGTTATTGTTACAACCACCATGAGCTCTAATATTGCAGAAAAGAAGTTCGAGATGGTCCTGACTGATTTTATAAAAAGGAAAGAATATTAACTTATCAGTCTTTATAAGAGTAGTATAAAAGTGTTTGAGAGCGTCTACGCAAGCAATAAAACCTAAAAATCCAACTTTCCTTTGACTCGCTTTTACGAATGTTCTGTTTTCACATTTTAACGATGAAATATATTCTACAGCCATATCTAAAAATTCAAAAATTTCAGCTTTGTTGTTTTAATTGAGTGCTTTTTTGAAACCATTGGCATACATGTTTCTTGTGTTAAAAATATCAAAAATATTATTAAATATTCTTAAGAAATTAGCTGTTGCTGCACTACCATAAAAATTAGGTAACTTTAAGTCTACTCTGCAAAAATCAATAGCGTCTGCTACGCTTGCACTGAATAGTTGAGTTGCTAACTTAACTTTCATTTTCTGATTGTGTTAATTAACATGGTGATGGCGCAATTTATTAGCCAAATGAAAATTTTCTTTTTCTTGTAATTTATGTAGTTCTTCAATAAACCTCCATTCAATTTTTTCCCCATTTTTGTCAATGAAAGATCCATAAACTTGAAAAGCATTTCGAATTAGTTTTATTAAATGTGAAGGATTTAGTACACATGAAATCGGATGTTGGGTACTTGAATGTTTAAATGTTGGATTTTCAAATGAGCTTCCTAAGTGTTCCGCCATAGAAATATCCATCAAATGTAGGATATAATATTAATACCTTCTCGTGAATTAATTTAAGACATTGCTTCACAAGTTCTGTATTTTTGTGTATACAAAAATTTCAATATTCCCAAATGCTCCACAATTTCTTCATCTCCATGATTTCTGTCACAATTTCTTCATCTATTTTGTACGAATCCTTCTAGAAGATCAATGCCCTGAGACAGCACCTGTAAAATTATTTCTTGAAGTTGCCTATTTTATGTTCATGTCTCTCACCATTCCTTCATCTATTTGCATAAGCCTTTATAGAACATGAATCACGAGACAGTACCTGTAAAATTTTTTTGTAGTTGCTCATTTTGAGCGATATTCTCTTCTTAATCTATCAATTTCGAGACGTCTTTCTTCTAGATCTAGTCTTCTCTGCTCTTCTGCAAACTGGCCGGACGCCATTTGAAATGCGTAGGTCGTCGACGACGTCTCCTGTCTACTGATGGTAATTGCTGAAACGTAAAATATCAAATTAATAATATTAAATGTTATGAAACAAATTTTGAAAGGTTACAAAAGAGGTCAGTGAATTTAAAATTAACTACATTATTTACAATACTAGGTTTCCATCTTCAAGCACATAAAATAATTCCCTTCATTTTTATGTCGAGCAATTTGACTCTTAACCAATTGTGTTTTATTTCAGTTTTGGTTCCACTGTTGGTATTAAGTCCCAGCCCTTGTTTCCTGTTTTGCTCCTGGCTAGTTATTTTATTACCTCATTCATATATACTAAAATTTTTGTAAATAACATGTTTACTGGCATTTTGATGACATATTAGTGAAACTACATCAAAACTATTCAGCAGTCTATATATGATGAATGATCAAATTAACAAACAGGTAGCAGACATTCTTATTTATTTTAGTGTAGGTATAGATGAACTTACTCACGTCCAGCTGTTCTTGGTGGCTTTGCATCTTCTTCATCTTCGGTATTTGGTCGTGTAGACAAAATACGACTAGCAAGGAATTGCTGGAGCAGGGTTCGGGACAGTTGAGATTGATTCAGAGCTTCTTGTTCGACAAGTACTATAACCTGATCGGCGGATATTTCTACATTTAAAGGTGTAGAAATTATTTCTGGATCTCTAGAAATTATTTCTGATTCTGTACAAATAATTTCTGCTTCTGAAGAAGTTATTGCATTATCAACTGCAATCTCCTCCACAGGACCGCTAGTGTTACCTAAATACAAAGTTAAAAATTAAAATTTTTCAAATTAATTGAAATTTAACTATTAAGCTAAATATATGCTTATATATTATTAGTATATTGTATATATGTTTATATTAACAAAATATATCTATAAAAAGATTGGGTTAATAAAAGGAGTGTATAATTAATAATAATCATACACATTTTAAAAATTCGAAAATCTTATTCAACTTGTTGGATAAATGCAGATCAAATTCAATAACATTTACAATAACTAAATGATTTTAAATACAAATTATTTTATACATACTGCAACTTTCATATATTCAATGTTCCAAACCTACATTTGAAATCTATTTCAGGACCACGACCCATAACTGCCGACTTTCCAATTATGGACAAGAGCCGCTGCTCTTGCTCTGACAATATTAACTTCCTCGACGCTCCACCACCTGTACATGATATCTCTGTCCTAATACTTGCTGCTTTTTTTGTTTTGTTTTCCAGTCAACCCATACCTAAGCAATATAAAAAAATCACTTCAGTATGCACCATCACCAATATAAGCATGTTAGACAAATATAATTTTCTACTGGAACTTACTTTTGCCACTTTTCCATGGTTTTATGCATCCACAACCATTTAAATGTGCAGTTAGTTCATCCCATTTTTGAAATTTGTCAGTCCAAATTGTGTGTTTCAGGGCCTTAAATCACCATTTCTATAAAATAAAGTGGGTTAGAAGAAAATCTTCAAGAAAATAATATAGAATTTGAATTCTTGTGTCTCTGCACTTTCTAATATTACTGAATAAAAACTTACCACAATACATTTTCAAAATTTAATTATCCTAATTATAACCCACTTACATCACAATTGAAATGTTTCATAAAATACATATAGAATCAAGTTAAAATCAAAATCATTATTATTATTAAAAGTATCATAAATAATGTTTTAATGTTCACTTTGTTTATTAAATAATCACACGGAAACAAAACCATAGTATTCAAAGTACATAGCTCATCATTTCTATTAAATAAATGAAATGTTCAGCAAACTCTCGAGACTTTGGTAAAATCATTCTCTGGACTTAGATGTAAAGAATTTCTATAATGAATTTTGAACATCTTTGAAAACTCATTAAATAATTGTGAAATAGCTGTACTCTATATATAGTAGAGACTTATCGTAACAAGTTATGACATGAATTTCAGTTATGAAAACTGACATTATAGATCACCCTCAGTATTTAAAGATTATTAAGAAAGTTATTGCTCAAATCTATCAATCCAAAACTACTAAGTGATGTAGATTTGTCACTTACTTTTCCATATACTCCAATAACAAAGTATATTGCAAGGCAGAAGTTCTATTAGCCATTATGAAAAGGTTAAACATATATAAAATAAATGTGAGTTATAACTCAATTCAAATCTTAATTTTAGATCTTAATACCATTCCATCACGTATTTCTTTACTACAATATACAGTAGAACTCCAATTATCCGAACTCGACTATCCGAATCGCCGATTATCCGAATCACAAAATTGTCCAAAAAGTCTAAGTCGCTATTATTCTTCCCTCGCGAAGCCAGTGTTTCGCGTCAAGTCTTGACGACTTGTCTTGCTGCCGTTGTGCTTCTACTGACTTCCCCGCAGAAGTCAATTGTAAGGTCTAACAACAATCCAGCACATTGCAGTCTGGCGCACCTGTCATTGTTTGTTTTGAACCAGTGTGCTATTGACCTTGCTCGGGACGCTACTCTTTCGCTACGGCTTACTTTTGTTTGTGCGTGTACAATACTGTATTGTTTTATACCATGGCTGAAGAAAGAAAAGTGTTGTGCTATCGTTGGACAAACTGAAAAATTAGAGCAACTCGATAAAGGTGTAACGGGTAAGAAGTTGTCTGAGATTTATGGTGTTGGACAAGCAACAATTTCTGACATTAAAACAGTAAGTCAACACTTTAAACTTTGTTTCGGTGCTTGAAAATGAATGGAAGTTCATCAGGAAAACAATGAAGACAGCAACCAACAAAAATTTGGAAGATGCCGTGTTTAAATGGTTTTGCAACGTTTCTATGGGAAATCCGATTTCAGGTCAATCCTGTGAAAAACCAAAATCTTAGCAGAAAAGCTTGGTTATTCATCTTTAAGGCTAGTAACGGCTGGCTAAAATTTTAAATTCAGGCATGGTGTACGCGAGTTAGATTTGGCTGGTGACTTTCAGAACTCTGCAGCTGCTGAAAATTTTATTGAAAATTTAAAACTGCATCAGAATCCTATGATCCGGGTTTGTTTATAATGCCGATGAAACTGGCCTTGTTTGGAAAGCATTACAAAACCACTTTGGCTTCTAAAGGGAATCTAGTGCCCTGGACATGCCCTGGACATAACCCTGGACATAAGGTCAGTAAGAACGTGTTACAGTGCTTAACTGTGCCAACTCCACTGGAAATCATAAACTGCCACTTTTTTGATAGGAAAATCAAGAAATCCAGAGCATTTAAAACGTAAAAACTTCCACTCTTCACAAAGTCAACCCAAGGCCTGGATGACTGCAGCTTTGTTTACCGAATGGTATGATGAAGTGTTTATTCCTGAAGTGAAAAGCACAAAAATCGGTGGGAAAAGAAGGCAGTAAGGTGCTTTTTGTTGATAACGCACCACTCATCCTACAGCAGAACTGTTGGAAAGAGAGAATGGGCAGTTTAAAACGACGTTTACCTCAATGTTACAAGTTTGCTGCAACCCATGGACCAGTCTGTTATTGAAACAATGAAGCGCATTACAGAAGGCAACTGCTGAAAACTGCTGATCGAAGGTGCTGAAGATGAAGAATTGGTTTTGGCAAATCATAGAAATAAATTTAAAGGACTGCTGTTACATGGTAGCGGAAGCAGGTTTGGTTACGCCAGTGACGCTAAGACGTGCGTGGAATAAACTGAAAGGCCTACCGTCTGAGAAAGAACAAAAAAGAATCTGAAGAAAATGAGAAACAAGAATATGGAGAGGATGATGATGATGAAGATGCGTTGTCACTAGAGGAAATAAGAAAATGATTGTAAAATTCCTGGTTGTACAAAGTAGGTGCTGAAGATGTAGGAGTGGATGGCTGAGACACGTCTGACCCTGGTTTTCAAATTCTCAATGACGATGAAATTGTTGTAAGTGTGAGAGAAGATGTTGAAGAAGAACTTTCTGCTGATGTTGAAGTAGACGCTGGACCATCAGCTAGTGAAGCATTGCCGGCCTCGAGACTGCTTTGAAGTGGATGGGCAATCAGCCAGGTGATACTTACAACTGCTCAACGTCAAGCGAATGCGTGACCTGACTGCCAAAACGGTTGAACCAAAACAGCTACATTGACGGAGATGTTTAAAAACAATGATTTTATTTCTAAACTTGTATAAGTACATTTTATTTATATTTAAAACATGAAAATTTCATGTTTCTTTCATTTAATTCAATAAAAAATAGTGTAATATCAAAACGTAGCTTTATTCTCTCAATGGCAATTTTTTAAAAAATCCGATTATCGAATATTTGATTATGAATGGTCCCGGTCCCCATTATTCGGATTGGATAAGTGATTCTATTAAACAACAAAATTGTGTTTTTACTTGCATTCGACGTAAAAATACCATTGGTGGATATATTAAAACCACCATTGGTGTGTTTGTAATTAATTTGATAAATATTTCAACAATTGTGCTTTCACGTCATATTTTTTGTGTACACGATGGGATAATAAAAAAATTGGTAAAACATTTACGATAAAATACAAATTTATAGAAATTTACTATCTACTTACCTATTAATATCAATTAGATATTATAATATTAATATCAATTGCAAAGCATAAAACTTTACAAACTTAACAAAGTTAAAAATTCCGTTATACGTGTCGTATCAACATATGACTATGAACATATAGCTAGGGTGGATGTACATGTCCATAGACTAATTATTTTCAATAATCGACAAATGAACGAACGAATCGGCCTTGTCTCGATTGTGCCGTGACGCGGCGATGAACGGGATCGCAAGCCAAATGAGGGCGCTTTGGTCGCTCACGTTCAACTCTCGATTCGATTAGGCGACAACGCGATCAATCGAATCGCCAATTTCGTGTGGGTTTTGTGGTAGCCACCCTGAAGTGGTCGGTGAGGAGTCCCTATGTCTGAATCAAATTTAGTTACTCGACTCAATGTCGTCTAGTATTTTATTGAGTTCAGGAGTGTTGA
>BGZK01002365.1:0-61118 GCA_005406025.1 Eumeta japonica | reverse complement strand
ACCTTCATAGAGCTCTGACTGTATTTTAAACCGAAATGTGGTATATTTGTGGGACCGAGGGTCAGATCTTGACAGAGAAGCTGAGAAGAACGGATTAAGATCGAATTGAGTTAACTGCTCTTTTTAATATACCACCAATTGCGTCTGCATCAAATTTTTATGGTTATCCTTGCCGTTTTCCATCACACAAAAATCGCTTTGCTCTTTTTGTCAGTCTTCATTCATCCTATAATTTAAAAAAGGGTTTTAGTGTTAATTACTTGTAATGATTCCGTTGAATTTATGTTTAATAAAGGCAATACAGGTATGTGTTGCGTTACGACCATAGATAAACATTACGTGCCAAATATCAACAACAAACGTAACTTACTCGGTAACCTGAACTACCAGAACTGCCGTCATTCGCTGTTTACTGTAGTAGTTTATTTTTAGTTCATGCGTATTTACGAGGTTCTCATAATACGTCGTAGATGCTATATTCGAATATTTTGGATGAATTCAGCATGCGTTACGAAGTTTTCTATCCAAAACGTAATAAAAAAAAATATGACGAAATTGTACTTACGAGGTCTTCACTCTACGGCGACGTTATGGTATATTTCAGTTCGAGATAAAGTTGAAATGAAATGGCTTATGGACAGTTTTATTTCATATATTATATTAAGTGTACATGTAGTTTATTATTTAAAATAATTTTAGTAGAAAATAAAAGTTGTAGCAAAATTTATGCAGTGCGTATTTACATTGAATATGCCTAAATAGACATATCATTTTGTAGATAATATTGTAATAAAAATTATCTTATAGGAACGCATCAATTGATGCACTGTCAATGTCAATCATTACGAATTGTCAGTCACATTATCTGTCATTAGGTAGTTTGGCGGTTATTTTGTGATTTAACGTTTGTGAAAGCGATAATTATTTTTCGATATCAAATAATTCTCAATAGATAGCAATGGCGGAAAAATTAGAAGATTTAAACTTACCTTTGACTGTGGTTACGAGAATCGTTAAAGAGGTTTTGCCCGACGGCGTAGCCATATCGAAAGAGGCCAGAACCGGCCTCGCGAAGGCCGCTTCTGTTTTCGTCCTATATGTCACGTCCGCCGCTACGAATATTGTGAAAAGTAACAAAAAGAAAACAATGACTGGTCAAGATGTATTGGAGGCCATAAAAGACATAGAGTTCGATAGATTTGTCGAGCCTTTGAGTGAAGCGTTTGAACAGTACAAGGCTCATATGATCGCGAAGAAATCGTTAGCGGGCAAAAGAAAGAAGAAACCGATGAAATTGAAATAATTGAGGACGATTGATAAATAGCTTTGAATTTTTGTGATTTATATTTATTAATTTAATAAAACAGTGTTTATGTGATATGTTTACTATTTCAATTCTCAATATGTTTCAGATTTTCTTTGGCTCAACAGTTGAAGTGTGTAATCATAAATATTAAAAATCTCAGACAATAGATAGCAAAGATACTTTTAAAATTATGGATACTCGTCCATACACTTTTATTCTTAGCAGATGCAAAAGCATACTTAATAAAAAGAGACAAATGTGGTTTGTTTTTACTGAAAATCAGCTTACGATATGGAACTTCAAGTGGACTATTTGGATATGTTTATATTCAGTTTAGTCATATGTGAAAATATAGTAATCGAGAGTATTTTCTGCATGGTTGCGGTTTTCGTTTTTATTAAATTCTCAGATTTTCCATACAGTAATCTATAATATCCCCAAGAATATCAAGGATCTTATGTTTGTGTCAGTGCAATTTTCATTCACGATAGATGCTAAATGTTATCAAGTATGGAGTATGTTTCAAAAATATAAAAATGTCTAAGAATACAAGTGCAACTATTTTGTCAGCAACATGTCAATAATAATCATTACCTTTGAATATAACGACTGTGTGGACAGTTCTCATAAAAAAAAACCCAGGAAATTCGAATATTTTTTTCAAAATTATAATTTGCTTTAGGTTATAGGGAACGACTCTAATGATGTTTTATTCTAAAACTTATAAATAAACTATTTTGTACTGACCATTCTATCCATCCTCTACACTGCGCATAAATTACAATTTAGTAAAGACTATTTCTGATCTCTATTATGATTGTAGCCCTGCTTAATAGTATTCCAATGTTTATCTTTACCCTTCATTGGGCATCACTGTTATTTTTCTGATCTTATACATTTTTTCTTTGTACATAAAAAGTCTATTGTTTCATATTCCAACAGATAATCTACTTCTTTGCAAAGGACATTGCTAAGTTTCGACAATGAAACAGTGCATATTTGACATGTATGTTCAGCTCCTTTTTTAAGTTTACAATGTAAAACATATTATGTTTCAACACTACTGTTAATTAAACTCACATTAAATCTAGCACTAAAATAGCGCTTAAAACTATTGAGTTTGCATTTGATATAACCTGAAAAATAAAAATAGTAGTATCAATAAAGAAACATATTGCTGGTTTCACTGTTCATTATTATTTTATTTTAATTATTTCCAGTGGCAATCTTGAAAAATTGATAGATAAATATCGAATAGTTACCAGTTTGGTATGAAGTCAATCATATAATTGACAAAATGCAATATCTGAATAAAAATTTTCTATTAGACTAAAGTATACAGGATCACATAATAATATTAAATACTACTGCCTATGGAGGTGACAGAAGTTTAATTCTGTTTCCTTGCAGGGTTAATTAAAATTTTTTACTCTATGAGATTCAGGGATAATGAAAACAATAATGATTATTATTTATTGCCTGTCTATATCCTAGGTGTTCGACGCCTACTCCCCAATTTTACCTGTTAAGTATCCACCGCTTCATTCGAGGATAATGCAATACTTTACGCCATTGCATCATGCATTTCTGTGCTATTTATGTTACATACAAGCTGATCTTTTAATTCTGTTTATGTTATTACAATAATAATAATGCACCTTTACATACACGGCTCTATAACTCATATATAACTATTATCATCTCATGTGAGGTAAGGTTTATTTACATTCTCTATGTGATAATGTTTTATATCACACAATCCAACAAATATGACTCAAACTATTTTGAATGATGTCGTTGTCCGTAACACCACTAAAGGCAAAATGTGAAGTATTGCTTGCTTATTACTGCGATCTCAGGCATAAATTTTCACTATAATCTGGCATAATTACCATCGGAGCCTGAATGTGTACGATTCATCTGCAACTATCTTGCAACTTCTTTTCAAAATTAGATACCGTCCTATGAAATTCGAGTTAATTTCTGTATTGAAATGAAATACAAGTCGGGAGTATTATTGCTTTATTACAGAACAAAACATATTGGAGTTGTGTATATAATTGTCTGTGTGAAATTTGTGTTTTGGTAAGTTGAGACTTGCCTGTCTCTTAATTACTTGTCACAGTAGATATCCTAAATTCACTGGTGTTGATGTCCTTTTGAGTGAAAAATAGAACACACCTATCTCTCAACATACCTTAATGTTACATAGCTAAAATACTAATCTCTACCATTCACAATATAACGAAAATAAATAATCTGCAATATTGTTTTTCCTTTTCTTTATAACTGTAATTAGATATTTTTTAAAATATATTTAGCGTTTTTATTATCTAAGCCTACTTATTTTTTAAAAGAGAAAATCGGCTTACATTATGTATTGTTTTTTGCGCTATCCCCCTAGCATTCAATAAAAATTAAATAAGATAATTTTAATGAGGTCAAATTCAAAATTAAATCCACAATACAGTAAGAATGAATAAATTTTAATGTTACTGCATTTGAGTTCTTAGATAGCCAACGTTCTACTTTAGAGCATTGTCTACCTAATTTTGATATGACTTCAAAACAACTCAAAATTTAAAATAAACATCATTATGAGAAAAAATATTACTTCAAAACCTATTTCATCTCTAAATATCTACATTATTTCAAAAATTACTTTATATATTTAAATTTTTTAAATCTAAAACAGCCACTGTCAGTTCACTTAACTTTAGACACCTTTTGGCAGACTCTAATAATAATTTGACTCTTTACGCCTCTAGACTTATATCTACCATATGTATTATTCAATTTTATTTGTGGTTCAAAAACTCGAACAATATTTATTTTATGAAGTAAACACAACCTTGGAAACATGCGAAATCATAAGTTAATAAAACTTAAATTGTATAAAGCAAAAAAGTCGTGCAAAAGACGAAAATGAAATAAAAAAAAAATAAAAATTGAAATAACCTTTTATTATTGCATGGTATGTAAATAAATTAACAGGATTGGATACATGTCGTGACATCGAACGATTTATTTATAACGTAACACTACTTAAAACCGGATCACGACCTATTGCCAAAAACGCAGCAGACAAAAGCATCGTCCGTTTTGCCAATAGAATGTAACCTATATCACATTTCACCTGCACTGCAAAGCTAGAGTTACGTTTAACATAGAACTACATGTATATTAGACAGGTCAATTAAGAAAAAAAAATAGTATCATATGCATAATTGAGCGGTTCGAACTTTCTTCAAATACTATTTATGTGACATAGGACACATTAAAACTTTTTTCGTGAGACCATCTAAGCTATATTGAACATAACTCTGCTTTGATTACATTATGAATATTAAATTACACATGAAATCGGGCTTCGTGCACAACTAGATCTACGCGTTGAAAATAATTCAATAATTATAAAATATTCATAAATTATTGCAGTCCACTTCATTTTTTAGTTGTTTTTATTTCTTTATTTATTTAAGAAATATGCGTTTATATCTGTATAACTTCTCAAACAAATCACATTATTCTATATAAAAATCAATCAAACAAAAAAAGATTTAAATATAATCACATTTAAAAACTAATACTCTATTGTACATTTACACACTAATTGGAATATTTTCATTATTATTTACATAAAAACACAAGCTTATTTTTTCATATAACATTATAGTCTTTTTTTAAACTCTTCTGAATAATAAAACTAATTTCCTAGATTTAAAGCTAGAAAAAATCCAAATAATCTCATTCATGTATATATACTTTATATTACATTGTTTTCAGTTATTCTAGATGAAAATTAAAATTGACGAACTTTAGCTATAAAAAGCTAATACAAATTTGGTGTTATTTCGCTCTCTTCTATAAATTTCTCCGATTTTAAAATCGTTACAAAATATTTATTCGTTTCTTTATATAACTACATAATTTTAGTATTAATTCCCATATTTTAGTAGTGGCAACATCAAAACATTTAAAAGTGGAGAAAGCTATTTGTAAAAATTAAAACAGTTTGCACCAAAGTTCTATAGGCATGCAATTATAATTTAAATGGTTAATTATTTAATATTCATGACGCTGTATGTTTTGATATGTAATTGCTTTCTTTTCAAGATATATAAAAAAAAACGAAGTTATAAATCCAAATTTCTCTTCTTCATTCTGTTAATTTAAAATCACATTTCTTTGATATATTATTTTGAGAGTATTTTGCATTCTTCAAACAAGCATTTGTTGTGATAAAAACATACTAGCACACTTTAAAGGCAATGTGATTAATATTTAGCTAAATAAAAAAACTTTTTTTTTTTCAAAAAAAACAAGAAAAAGTTCCTTTTTTTTTTGAAAATTTAGGAAATTGGGGTCATAATATAAAAAAATACAATTATCCAATTACAAATAGCATGATAATATTTATAGATGGGATATGATCGTTTTACTAAACTGCTGTATAACTGAATTTCATACATTTTTTGCACCTCATTTCATTTTCATTCTTAATGTACAATTGTCATGAGTCAAGAAGACATAAGAAAATGAATCCACAGGAAATAAGTTATTAGAAGATTAACATAAACAAATGACTAAGATAACTTTTGATGCAAACTCGATTTCTACAGATAAAATAATTGTGGTTAAGTTATTACCGAATAATGTCGACATTAATTTATCCGAGAGCAGGAATTTGAAACACATTGTTAGTTTAATTAAAAAAAAAAACAGTCTAACACTTCAACCTTCGAAAAATTTAAAGCAAAAGAACAGACTTATGATAAAGTAACTTTCCACATAGACTACAAAATGTAATCCACAAAGTACATTAATAAAAACACTTATAATGTATCACATTATTAAAAGATTGTCCTGTATAAGTTATTGCTTTGTGTTTCGAGCAGTGATCAATATTAAAAAGAAGAATTCTACAGTGGAATGGAGTCGATTTTGGCAGTGTACACAAATCCTCCAAAATAATAAAACTTATTTTAGAAATACAAAGGCGATCCTTTACAAAACGCAAAAGCCATATTTCATTTATATATAACAAGCCTTCGAGGCTAAAACGCGGAATTCGGCTATGCCCTTAAGCTGTACCATCGAGACCGTAGACTTTAGATCGGAGTCTCAATAGGAGGCCCGTATCGCCAATATGTACAGGTCGTTGCCGTCGTCGCTCGACAGCGTCTTGCTTTGCAGCGTATGCGATTCCAGCACCACCACTCTGGAAATATTTTTTATTTTAATGTTTTGTTACCAAGAGTAGTGGACGTCTTTCAAAGTCATATCACGATAGAAAGATAGAGGCGACTTCGAAATATTTAAATTTCATTATTCATCATCCAAAAGAAGTTAATAGTTTGTATTTTTCTTGGAATTTATTGCATATTTATGGAATATTAATTTTGAAATACAAATTATTTTACTACTATCACCCAAACTAAGTCAATTATTTGTGTATTTTGGAAAAGTTATTCCATAGTAATTTATTTAAGGGTGATAATTTGATTTATAAATACTACCCAATAGAAGTCAATTATTCGTGTTTTTGAAATAGAGCTATTTATTGCATAGTATTTATTTGTGGGTTGATAATTACGACTGTACTCACATTATCGGTAAGAAGTTAACTTGTTATTATTATGTCACATGATGTACTTGACCTGGTTATCTTTACTTTTCTAATTGGCTCTCACTAATTAACCCTAATAATCAGAATGCATTGTATTACATTACGTGCTCGTGATTGGGTTAAATGTTTTGTATATGTACTGAATTGCAACTTTTGCACAAATAGGCTGTGATAGGCAGACAAACAACAGTGATCCAAAAGGGTTCCGTCTTTCATCGGGCGTGCGGGATCCTGAAAACAACTTCTACGGTTCTATTATCATGGGGACTCGACTCACTTGTCGGCGCCGAGCAGCCGGTAGGCGCGCGAGTGGTCGACGATCTCCTGCGTGACGTCCGCGCTGCGCAGCGACCGGCCCTGCACGCCGTGCCGGTGGAACGCCAGCACAGAGTCCGCCAGGCACACCACGAACATATGAAAACCAGTCAAGTGCAGATTAAATCAGCGGGGAGTCAATATATTTGATACAATGCATGAAGTGCATAACATTAAAAGTAAAATAATATATTGATTATCGTTTGCAGTGAACAATAACGTAGTGTTGTGATCTTTGCCATCCGCTAAAATTTCAGAACTGATTTCAATACGATGTAATACATAAATTACAATTTCCATATTTATGTCGACTTTTTGTTGATTCCTAAGAAATATACTTATTTTTCCAAAATTAATGTGTTATGGTTCCTGTCAAAATTTTACATTTATTGGTTGAATTTGCATAATTCTTTAACACGTTTATGCAAATAGAGTATAAACAATGAAAGAAACAGAGAGCTTTTACAGAAGAACATCAAATGGTAGAAACTGAAAAGACTGGTAACTTGAGTCAACGCTGACTAAAGACGAATACCATTATGCAAATTGTAAATACCATGATATGCAATAGATACTCATAGGTATTTATTATGTATACATATTTCAGCGCATTAATTCGAATCCACTTTAGTTAAGGCACTCTATAGTGGAACGGAGGTGTTTTGTCCGTGCAAAGACACCAAGTTCGATTCTCAGTCTATGCGAATTATTTGTAAGAGAATTTCGTTTATCTTTATGTAACATCATATTATTAAATTAAGATTTACAAAAATCCACCATTATAAATTTGCAAAAGCAAACATTCGAATAGTAGACGAAATGCTTGGCACACACGGTTTACATATTCATGGACTGTTTCAGTTACACTACAAGTTTAGTTCTATCTATGGAAGGTGGCCAGGTTTGAGTAACAATGTACACGATTCTGCAATTATATGCTATTCACGCAACAGCATGGACTTACGTATGCTGTCGATGGGAAAGTCGAACTCTATCCTGGGTAGTAACTTCTCTCCGTTTTCGTCGTCGCGTGCGCCAGCGCGCCGCCTCCAACGCCGCCGGGAGCGGCGAGATTATTCCACAACGTTCTCGTAACAAACCAACACCTGATAGAATTAGAAATGTCTATGTTAGTTACTGTGTTATGAAGAAAATTCCATTGTTTTTTTCTGCCGCATGACGATTTCAGTGTAGAATTTATTTATTCTTTCGCCTGTATCTCAAAAAGAAAATGTGAGATATAATTAATATGAAAATATTTAAAATTTATACACGAACTAACAGTAGAACCCGGTGTTTGTACGTTAAAGGTGGGCCTTATTGCAGGTGTGTATGAAAAATAGGCAGGGGACGATAAGAAAAAGGTAATATAAGAGAAACAAACTATTTTTAATTTTATCATCTGTCTGTCTGTTCGCGCTCATCACACATTGCTAAACACAATTTAGTGTGGTTATAACGGGCAAATAGAACTTGGCTTGGAGGAGAGTATAGTTATTTAAAGCTGACGTCAGAAAAAAGTTATTCATTGGCGAATTAGATGTTAAATGTGGGTGTGGTGGTAGGGATGGGAGTGGTGAGGGTTACTGGGATAGTTGTACATTTTCCTAAATTGTTTATACCTATGTGAAAATAAGTTCTCATTGAAAGAAAAATATGTATTCTCACAAAGAATGATATCATATTGTATTCCCAATGTTACCAAAGTCTTCAATTTTCATAAAACTACTCAAAACCTCATCGTACAGTGTCTTTCATTCCGCTCCACACACGTCTTCTGTTAGACATAAACCTCACCATTGATCCTCAGACTATCTGTAACTAGCAGGGACCAGCTACGTTATACAATGCGCTTCTGACATTTTTCTTTAACTCTGACAAATGACTCTACTGATGATAGTCATTTAACATAATATTATGTTAAAATTTTTAATAGAACTATCAGAAGTTCTCAAATAACTTATGCCTAAAAATAAAGTTATATATTTTTTAACACACTTTTTATGAGCTTCACTTGTATGTTTGTGAGTTTGTGAGCTCGTTTGTTTGTAACTGACTCCTTTGGACTCGATTTTGTCCCACTTTGAACGGACAGATTTAATTCGAACTTTGCACACTTATCAAGAATCGGTAACAATACAATAATGTGATAAGTTTATCTCAATATCCTGATCAGGTTCGCCAGGATCGAATAATTTCGTCACGTATCGTCTGCGTGAGAGCAAGTGGCATATTACTGTTACTAAATTCTATTACTTAATTACGAAACCTTAGACAAAAAAATTAACAATCAATCGAACTAAAAGTGAAAATAAATACAGTTTAAAAAACTAAAACGTAAAACATCAAACTAAAAAAACAATTCTTAATTTAAGCTGGAAAAAATAATGAACAATGACAAAAAATACTAGTATTATTGTGGAAAAAGCGTGGGGCGCTTTGTGCCACATTTTTCGTATATAGAGCAACCCACGCTTTTTCAACAATAATACTAATATTTTTCGTAATTATTCATTATTTTTTTCAGCTTATATTAAGAATTATTTTTCACTTTTTAGTTTGATGTGCTTTAAAAGTGTGTATTTTAGTTTTTTTTAAACTATATTTATTTACTTTTCAATGATAATAAACCAAAGTATAGTGCGAAAGGTCCTTTACATAAAATAGCAACATGATATCATTGCGAGTTCTGCGGGCGCCCGTTTCACGACGTAACACGTGCAGCGAGAATCGAAAATGCGAATATTACATTAAAGTACTCAATACACAAACGAAAAAATAAACATTTCGTTTTTGTAAATTTACAAAAATCTCAGTGATGAAGCATTTCTGAATATACATTCTTGGACAACTGTTAATAGTTATCATCCATAGAATTATTTGTTAAAGTTAAGAGAAAAAATCTTAAGCATGTTGTATCCAGTCGGTGGTGGCCACTCAAGAACTTTTCTTTACCAGCAGTTTTCAATTCTATGAACGACGTGGCGCGTTCATGGACACTTCAACTCGCTGACTGCGTTAGTTATATTGGTTATTCTTTTACTACCAATTTTATCATAGACAAATTTATTGTCCAGAAAATCTCCAAGCATAAATCTTTGTAACACATGTTAAGGACTTAGAATTTGTTGATGCATTACACATACTGTTTAAAACTTTAACTTTTATGTATCAAAACATGAGCTCGAAGACGCTATCCAGTTTCCTGAAAGTTTCTAGCCTAGTTGTGTTGTTTGTGTGATCTCTCTATCAAAGTGGGATGTTGCCCAATCAGACGATGTACTCAAGTAGATGTACACATACACAATTTCAATCGGTGCCTTCAACTGTCAGTTGAAGTGGATGCCAACATGGTTTGCCTTTAACCGGATTGTAAAATAGATCACACCATAGACTACTCACCGCATCCTTGTTGAGTTGCTGTACTGCGACTATGGAGTGAAGCCGCTCCGGTCTTGCCAACACAGTGTTGCTGCCACCAACGCACGGCTCCAGCTCGTCAGAATGAAACCACGTCGCTCCTTATGGTCACAACTTTTTATTATAACTTCTATAATTACTTTATTATTATATACACATAGATGTTTTATCAGTTTTAGTGATCAAGTGTTCAAGTTGAAATTATATGTCGTGACTGAGTCAGCGCGCAGTGTACATTATTATCAGTACAAATACAAACATTGTTTAAAGTATGAATAATTCTTAGATGAAACAATCTTGTTAATACTATTAATGACTATTTTATTTCAATAACATAAAAACAGGTCACAGTAAACAAGAAACAATTTGTTTTATGCACAAATACCGTGCATAAATAAACTATAATTCAGATGATTGATACCAAAGTATTTTTATTTAATATTTCCACATATTTCCTAAGAACGTTGAAATAATTTGTCTTCTGGACAGTAAATACTTAAAACGAGACATGTTAAAATTGAGCCCAAAATAGTAAAGCGAAGACCAAGTTTACCAGAATTCATGTTGATGAGATCTAGACGAGGGCGGCGCGCGGCGCCCACACACACCAGCGGGTACTCCATCTCAGCGGTGATGATCAGCTCGAAAACGCGCAGCGGTGATGGTACCGAACACTCCACGTTCTGGTGGAACCATAAACATCATCTAATAAAATTTATGTTATGTTGTCTTGTTAGGTTTTACAATCACTTACAGATGAGGTATGTTTTTTAAGATTATTTTTTTTTATTTGAAATTGAGGGCCTTGAACCTTAAATCGTACATGCTGGTTTAGTGTGACGGGCCGGGCGCACGCGTATGGAAGGCAGGATTTGGCAGGAGCGGCGCCTCGCCAACAGGTCTTCGAAATAATACCTCTGAAGACTAGGTGTCTGTAGATGTGCAGACCTTCATTTTCGATATGCCGACACGTATGCTAAGTACTATAGTAGACTGTAGACTAGGTGCAATACTGGGTACTATAGGTTATTCTTATACTATTTTCTGCAATTTCCGGATTCGTCCCGTCGCCCTAAATAGACTGGTCGATTTTAGACCAATCGAATCGAAGCGGCCCGGATCTTAAAATCTGTCCTCGTTCGAAAGCCGTACCGTCGAGACAGCTATGCTATTTTCCGGGCCTTACCGTAACGGGCGCCGCTATCTGACGGCCCTGAATGCCTACCCACGCAGTTGGCGGTCCTGCTGTCATGAGGGCCGCCAATTTCTATGTCACGTGGTCAGCCCTCTGAAGGATCACTGTGGTACTATACTGCATACGTGTTTGATGCATTTCGGAAATAAAACTTATATGAACTTACATCTTTATTTACAAAATATACTTATATGTACAAAACCTATGCTATTATGTACAGTTCACTATAAAATTGCACCGAAAAAGTGATGTTTTCTATTTACGAATTACGATTTCGAAACTCGTCCATATAAACTATATGGAGTGAAATAAGATAGTGAATATGATCACGCCGTGTGTATGTCGAGGTGCTCAGGAACGTTTTCGTCGCGAACATTTAGTGTGGGTTGGATTCTCGTTGGTCTAGTTATTCTAGGATATACATGATATTTATGAATGAGACATTGTTATATTTAAAAGAACAAAACATTTCCTTGAACATTTCGGCCCGCCTCTGATCGGTTAACATATTGAAGACCTCGCTCCAGCGAAAATGGTGCTGGTTGCTGCTGCTTTTGATCACTATCATCAATATCACTATATTTTCATTCACGGTCCAAAACCAACGGCTAACATACTCTGCAAGGCAGACATAGTGATTTTTGTTGTCTTGAAGGAATCCTTTGATCGATTCGCTTTTGGTTCAAATTCGAATTCAGTGCCTTTCTATTCGAATGAATTCTGCATAAAATCTGCACAAATCAATACAATACAAGTGCACATTGGAGTAATGTATTTCTCTACTAGAGACTTTTAAAGCACTGGTGTTGTTTTATACGATTTCTGGTATTCCCTTTATATCTTCCTCTCAATTTCAGTTTCATTAGATCAGATCAAATGGGAGGGAGTTAAATTAGCAACTTCATGTATGTCAGATGGTTGGGAGCATGTATGTTGTAAGTTTAACACTCCTAGCATCTTGGTAGACATGACTGTCTGTATTGCCTGAAGATGTGCTGATTGGCATGAAACATAATAGAAATCGTATTAATTAATTACAATACAAATTGGCGGTGAAGATAAAAATGTACACTTGCTTAAAGTGACCGATATCTATTGAACCTTTGAATAAATATTCAATTTGTTGGATGAGAATTCGTAGTAGAAGAGTAGATTCGAGAATCAGCGGTGGGTCGAATACTGCGTGTTAGCATATATCACAGGCGAGCGTCCGATCAGAATTTCCATGAAGTGATATCCATGCCGAAAATTAAAAAATTGGTTGAAAGTCGTATACGGGCGAAATAGACAACGACTTTGAGTGGTAAAATCATTTTAATGAATATTCATTCGTATAGTAGGAAGAAGGATGAAAATAGTAACATTTTTAAAACATTTATTTATACGAATTATATTAAAACATTAATTTATCAAAGAATCTTACTGAATTTCATATAACAAAAATTTTATTTTACCTTGTGCATACGTATTTGTATACAAATATACATACAATAACTTGCAATACATTTGCGTACAATGAAACAGCGTTTACTACAACTTAAGTTCCTATCTGAGTGGAAGGGACGCGTTCACTTTTATGTCTGTCTCTCTTCTTAGGCGGCTAACCATGCCCGAGGAAGGACGCGTCTCTCACCGCTCTCATTGTGAGCGCATAACGAGCGGAGCGTAACCAGTTTCTTGAAGGGTTCCGGCAAACCATTAATAAGACGCTGTCAAAAATATGTTTATGCTATGTAATTATGAAACCAACGTCAAACTTGTAATCACCTTAGAAGCATGAACTTGTGCAGGGTCGTACCACGCATCAGGAAGAGGCCGGCGGCGTCGCGCCGCACAGGTACTTGTAGCCGTTGTAATGGGTTCCGGGCGACAGTACAACGCAACCTGTTCGAGACAGAGATTACAATCAGCGAACGATAGATGTCACCGCGGCAGTCGATAACGGCGATGACGGCTCAACCGGGATCGCGTTGGCTGATCATAGATTTCGTTCTGTTTAAATGATTGCGGGTGCGCAATTTATAGACCGTGCCTTATCAAGCGATGAGACGACGCGACGAGACGTTTTGAAGCCAGCGGCTCTTTTCCAGTTTCGACAATTCGATAAAAAGCACATGGAATTGACATAGTGTGAGTGCTGTCCTAGCCTATTCAGACATTTCTCGTGCGATAAAGGATATTTTTATGAGCTTAGTACTTTTATAGCTATTTTATTATTAGATAGGACACCGCCCCTGATATTTTGTAAAAGTTTCAACTGGCTACATACAAAAATTTAAAAGACAATGTCTTTTAAAGTCGGGACAGACAAACAGATGGACAGATAGTGTACACTTAGTAATATAGTTCGTTGACACACACTGAATATAGAAACCTAAAATTTAAATGTCTTAGAACATATTTACAGTGCATATAACAATATTTTGTTATTTCTACCATCCAATCTAAATTAAAAAAATATCCAAATTACTATGCAATTTGCATTGAAAGACTGTTTGAAATTGTCTTATATGAACAGTTAACTATAAACTGATTATAAATTAGACATTTGTATATGTGTATGGGTAAACAGTGATGAGATCTTACATATTCCCTAGTATTCCTAAAACCGTTTACCTCTCGTATCAGGTACTCTTGTTGTTAGCGCAAACCTGCGCGGGAGCAACCTGGGCGGCAGCACCCTCAGCGATTTCCACCGCGCGCTGCCTATTAAAGCCAAAGTTCGTGCCTGTACAACGACGGCGTTTTACCTGAAATGAGGAAGATAGTCTTTATACGATATCACCGTGGCGGTTAAAAACGTCGCCTTCGTATCGGAAAATCCGGGTCCGATTCTGACCATGAGCGATTTCACCAGAATAAACTTAAAAAACACCCTACCCGCCTAAGAGAGCGCACGTTAAGCCGTCGGCGTTGGACGCTCTCATGACAAACAGTCTTTGGCAACCCCAACCTGCCCGGACTAGTACGGAGGACTGAAGATCCAAACCGCGCACAATCTGAAGTTAAACGATTATATGAGTTCAATGGTTAGCCGTGGGGTGATTAGAACTGCACATATACATTGTTTTATTAAAAATAAATAGTATCTTACATAATCGAGTATGATGTAATTAATTCAGTGACCGTTTTAAACGGCCATCGCACATTAGCCTAAGTATACTTTACAGGTAGTTTTCAATTGCATATTTTATTTCATATAATTTGAAAACACAGCAACCTCTATCCCATGTCCTCTGTACTTACCATTTTTATTACAAGTCCAAAAATACTTTCTAACAGCAAGACACAAATATCATTCAGATGAGTCACATTTTAAAAAGTTCTTACACATCAGTTAACAATATGAATAAATGTAATATAACATATCAAAATATGAAGTAGAACTGGTCGAAATAGGATTTAGGTGGAAAATAATACATCGATGTGCAAAATAATTGAACATCACAACCGACTCATTAATTTGCCAATATATACCTGCAACTGCTAGATATAGAAAATCAAAATGGCCAAAAGACTCAAGTTAGCACACCCAAGTGAATTATCACCTACCATAACAATAATTACTGAATACTTGTAAGCAGTCTAAAGCAGTCCTCTTTTAGAGGCATGTGTCGCTTAAACTATGCCGATCATTTGCAATAGCAACTTTTAGAGGTTTTGTGATGAGTAGATTTCGCCAGCAGATTTATTGTATCTATGACGTCGCTACGCCTGTCGTAGGTCATCGAGAATTTTTTATTTAGATCTAATGATTTCTTGGAAATTCCTCGACTGTATTATAACATAGACTGTAGAAAAAAAAATGACAATTATTTTGAGATTGAAATGGAAGACATATTCAACTCGAGGTAAACCAATAACTCGTTTTGAAATAGAGATCTGCAAAATAGATTATTGCTATTATTGAATTACATCCATTGCATGGCAAACATAGTATTACAACTTATTGTGATTCCTCTATAGTACTGTGTCATATCAATTACTAGATCTTGCAATACCCACTTACCAGATAGCGACATCAGCATCGTCCTTAATCACGTGCAACCATATAGTTCTTCTGGGACACAATTGATCCATAGCTGTTTCATGGAGCTCGCTCAAGTTCAATGTGTATACCCCCTCCTCCGCACCTGAGAAATGTTAACATGATTTCTGTAATAATATCCATTATTATTAGAATATTCATAATTATTCAATGTATTATATAGAAGTGGTTAAGTGAAATCACCAACGAGTCTGCACAGGTATATATATTACAGCCGAAATTCAAATAAAACTTCTGTGTAGGTCCAGAATATTATAACATTTTTGCCACGATAAATGTGCCTGTATTTACGGATTGTAATTTGTTTATATACTATACTTTTAAACAATATTTTGAAATGAGTGTAATATGTAAAGCTTTCTTAATATAATGTAGCATCTATATCGTAGGGGATCGATCGTGGGTCTTTCTACAAATATTCGTAATTTCCTTCTTTTGTGAAAAAAAGGAGATTATGAATATTAATGGAAAAATGCATGATCGATTCCATCCTGTATAGGTTAAAATTCTAATATCCTCAAAAAACTGGACAAGTATGAAAATAGCACTCTGAAGGTTCCATACAAACTTAATGATGTATATAGTTATTTCATTCACCATGAGTCTCGATTTTTGTCTGTCTTTTTTCTATCCTAATACTGGCGGGATATTGGTTCCAGGAATTTTTAAACTTTTGCTGATTTTCAAAGGGTTTGTCGAAATTTATTAAAATTACCTGAATTTTTAGAAGAATTTTTGAAGTGAAAAATATATTTTTTCATAGAATGGCTTACATCACGGTTCATACACCAAAATGTTTTAATCACAAAAATTTTTACATCCAGATTTTCATTTACTTGTGCTGTGAGACCTTTATTCTTGGAAATTTGATGATTCTAGGTCAATGGGAAGTATTCATTAAATTAGAATCATGAATGGTTTAGGTTTTGATTTACTTGTAAGATTCAAAAATAAGGCTTAAATGGTCGTGTTTTCACCATATATTTTTATTATGGCGAATCAGAATCATGATTTTTTTCACAGCTCCAAGAGATTCCAGATTTAGGTATTTAATATTAATTGTAACTTGATACCTCCACGGGTCCCAGAGAAAATGTCTTACCAGACAGATGGACACCTATGTAATATTATAAAGATTCCTTTTGACTGCCTGATTGACACAATTGGTAGTGGCCCTACATTTGCTACGCTGGAGGCGTGGGTTCAATTCCCACATAGGAAAAATATTTATTTAATGAATAATCAATGTCTGTCTTGAGGATGGGTGTTTCTATGTATTATATGTACATATTTACAAAACAAAAAAAAGTATATATGTATTTTATCGATTATCTGATAGTACAAGACTCGTTGCTTAGTTCGGGACCAGATGGCGCTGCGTGTGAGTCAGAAGATGTTATATTAGGTCGGGGATAAAGTTTTTTCATATTTAACAAGTAAAAAGTTGCAAAAAATCTGGCTAGTTTTGATACTATTAAATATGACAATAAAAAATAAATAAAAAGTAAAAACCGTGTAACACCTTTTTTTATTGTTTTCTGTCACCAAAACGAATGAATCTAATGTAGAAATTCAATTTATTTGATACAAGTAGCGAAAAAATTTCGACGTCTATGGATCTAATGCAGTGTCGGTAAGAGTACCACAAAACTGGTTCAAGCGTTTTAAATCGAATTAAGCCCGAATTCACTCATAATAAGTTGATTTTATATGTATGGTGGGATTGGAAGGGCATTGTTCATCATGAGCATTTGCCGCCTGGTAAAATCGTCGATTCGGATCTCTGTCAACAGCTTATAAGACTCGAGCAAGAAATAGAGAAAAACGACCGGAATCGATCAACAGAAAGTGTGGTTTTCCATCTTTAGCTACTAAGCAAATATTGAGAAAGTTTGGATTAAAAGTGTTAATGCATCCATCATATAGCCCTGGTCTTATACCCTCAGATTTTCTCCTGTCTCGGTCTCTTCAAAATTCTTTAGGCATTTTTTAGGTTTACATAAAGAGAGGACTGTCAAAGCTATTTGTCGCAGTTTTTTGATTAGAAGTCCCAAAATGTCTACAGCAATGGGATTATATCACTACCTACAAAATAACAACAAATTGTTGAACAAAATGGCACACATATAATGTAAATAAAATATGATGAAAAATTCTCTTGAATTTGTATATAAAATATTAAAATACTTTTTCCCTGACTTTAAATATTACTTTTCCTTTTGAAGTACAGAACCATAAAAAAAATTCTAAACGAATGAAACCATTGTAAAATCCACTAGTGATACACCACATAAGAGACACATTAAGAATGTGAACAATGAATACTGTCATTTAAAAAAATATATAATTTTCTGATATGTTTTGTAACAGTCGAAGCTGCATGATTGGTGAACACCTAAATGTTTAGGTTGCTATATGAAAATTAGAATATGTTTGTCAATTTTGTTATCACAACTCTAAGGGTATCCTTAGCGGTGTAAGTATCGTGGGCCTTTTTAAAAAAGCTGGATTCTTGAAGACTGCCACTGTAGCAGTAATAGTAGTAACATTGCTGATGATAGATTGTTTCAAGCTTTGTTTTAAATGGGAGAAAATTGCGCTTGAGAGGTACGATGGTAGAATAACAGCCATCAATATGGTGATGGTAGTATTGTATGGATGTTATATCTATTACGCCTTCTATTTCTTACACATGAATCAGAATTTTAATAGAACAGAGTTAATATTCATAAAACTTGATACTCACTTTTTCTTTTATATCTTAGTACAGAACATAGAAAAAATACAATACTTTTTATGTGCCATAAATAAAATTACTTATCTGTAAACTGCAAAGTGAGATATTTACCTATGAGTATATGTTGATCTCTGGTATCTGGATGTATCCACGATGCTGTGCAGTTAATGCGTAGAGGGCATCCATTGAATACCTACAATGAAGTGGCATAGTATTATCAAATATCATAACCAATTTAGGTTATGGTTGGACATATCTTTATATTATAACACACACCGCACGCACGCACGCACGCACACACGCACGCACACACGCACACAACAATATATACATACTGAATTATATTTCGTATGTGATGTCACATCATATTATCATTACATTACATTTTTGTTATAACATCACACATTCGTGATTCCCATAAGTGTTCTATTGTACGTCATTCCCACATAAGTAATTCAATTTGATGGCATCATTAACCTATGCGTTGCCCAGGCAGTAATTAAGTTAATTCTTTCAAGCCAAAACGATACGACTACAAATTGAATATATTAACTCTACGATTTTAGAAAAAATAACAGGTATAGTGTGTTTCTCATATACTTGATATTCAATTATGGAATATTACATTTATTTAATATTGTTGACATATAAGTATGATCGAAGATAAGTATAAAACTATCAAAGTTAAGATATTCCTTAGAAAGGGACTCATATATTTCTTTCCCTAGCCTTTACCTTAGAAAAACAGGCTCCCATATGGACCTTCGGCGGGCGGGAGGCCGTTGGGTGCGGGGCGGGGGTATGCCGGCGCATCGCGATCGCCGCCGGCACTGGGGTGTTTCACAACCTAAATATTGGTTCACTATTAATTTTTCAACAGTCATTTTGTTTTGCTGCCTTTTTCATTTGGTTATCGCCATGCCAACGAATGTAGATACTAAAACCACAATGTATTGCTTTCACTTATTTTTAGTTTCTACATATGAGGTGTACAATTTTAATACTATATTTGAAAAATAATATCTAAATAGATCAAATTTGTAATTGAGAATGCTGTGAAAATGTAAATTTTATAAACAAATATTTTACAGTAATTCTAAGAAATTAGATATTTTATATAAAGCTTCCATAAATACCATAATAAACAGAGCTTTATCCTAGAAGTTGACAATCCGAATTATTAAATTTAACCCAAAATAATCAGTAAAAGCCACAATAATCAAGTATAAAAATCGATATCCTATTAAGCTCTAGTCAGTACGCAGAAAAAGAATTACTATTCAAGAAATTTTCATCATATTCAACTGGGGTTGCACCAAGTTCCGAGCTGAGTCGACATTAGTCGTAAAGTGCGTTGGCACTTTACGACTAATATCGACTCAGCACCCATATCAAAACAATCCTTCTAAGTATATGCTATTGGCCGCTTGTCGCTTCGCTCGTATGGAATGGAGTATATTTTTATATGTATTTCAGCTTTTTTTTCTACCTGAGCGACCCAGTGTTACCTTCACATTCTAGATTCAATATTTTTTACAAAAATTACAATTTTTAACATATCAACAGAAATGAATTAATAGATATTGCTTCTTTGCTAAATATTTATATGAATTAATTTATTTTCACGAAGTATAACTTTTGTGTGATTAAAAAGTAAAAAGAATTTTATTGCATTAAACACACTATTTTTTATGTATTAAATATAGATTAGGCTACCTGAGCTGTTTTTTGTAGTTCATTTAATGATATATGATTTTTTCCTATGTGGTTTCATTATATCTATAAACCAAATCAACAGTCTATTCCATGACAGAACCTCGGCAAGTTTTAGACGATTTGATTACCAATAATTTTAAAACTCAGTTCCTACAAAGGCAAAACAATTTTCAAATCAAGTTTTATCTCTGTATTTTGAAAAAATAATGGTACCTTTATCTATTTTGGCTTTATCCCTCTGACTGTCAGATAAACTCCTCTGCCTTAAACTAATTTTATTCTCTTCGCTCTCCTTGCTCTCTACCGCTATCTCTCTTCTCGTCCACCATTTTGAAGATTTCGTCCACGGACGATGTCTTCCTTTGTTGTTGTCGATCTCCACTTCAAACGCAAAACTGTGATAGATCTATGCCGGCCGTTATGGAATCCGAATTATGTCTATTATGTCGTTTCCTGTGCTCGTAATTCTTCGCGTTGTCCATGTCGAGGCTCATGTCTATCCTTCGACAAATGTCGTCGTCCGACACGCCGTTCTCGACTTTATTATCCGTTTCGGCTATCCTCAAATTGTTCGCTATCTGCAAAGCTCTAAAGTTCGATATGGATATTTTCTGTTTGTTGCAATTGCCACAGAACACTATGCCCGTATCGGGATTCCGGTTGCTGCAGTGCCTGTAGTAACTCAATATGTCACCGTTGGAATTGCACGTGTCGCAGTTGCATTTATTGACCGACCTCTGCAGGTCGCTGAGGGTGTTGTCGCCTTTTCTCTCGGGCTTGGGGCACAGTCCGCACTCGCAGTTGACGTTCCTGATTTGCGGCGAATCGACAATGACTTCACTGCCCGGCTGATCGGCGAACAGTATATCGGTTTCGCCCATTTTCCGGCAGAGGGGGTCGTCGATCGAGAGCCGCGATTCGCCTCGCGGTATACTAATGTTGGAGGCTAGGTTAGCGTATATGTTCGTCGAGGAGTTGTTCAAGAAGTTCTGCTTCAATTGTATACATTGCGAAAGGTGTTTGTCGTGCATCGAGGACAGCCCGGAGGAATTTTGTTGTGAACTGCTGTCCGATGTCAACGGCAGTGTTGCCCTATAAAACAGTAAAAATTACAACCAAATACTATTAAAATTTTTGTACAAATTTGAGAGTAGTTTGCTACATTGCAGTGCTGTTACTCACAAGCTAAATAATTTAAGCTGCTGTTAGATACATTTCTAATACATAACTATAGAATATATACGAAATACAAGCAGTATTTTTCAAAATTTAGTATGATAAATAACAAGTGGTGCTTGGTGTAATAGCAAAACAGAGAGAGAAAAAAAAACTACTATTGCTTAGCAAAATAATGGAAAAAGAGAAACTATAT
This sequence comes from Eumeta japonica, assembly GCA_005406025.1. Classification (NCBI taxonomy): domain Eukaryota; kingdom Metazoa; phylum Arthropoda; class Insecta; order Lepidoptera; family Psychidae; genus Eumeta; species Eumeta japonica. Next base: position 39,380 of record BGZK01002365.1, on the reverse strand, counting down.
TTTAAAATTATATTAAACCGATTCTAAAAAGTAAAAAAAAAAAATAGTACAAAGGACATTCAAAGAAACAAAATCACACTACACAAAACATTGATATATATGACTTTCAATATATTTTGATAAATGCAAACAAGCCAAAGCGTAATTGCCATTTATTTATAAAGACTTTCTACACAATGCAAGCTACATCTTTACATACAAAATAAAAACATAAAAAATCTGTAAAATCGTTGATCATGCAGATCATAAAATTTCCCGCTATAATATTTATCAACGTGTTTTTGAGCTCTTTAAGTTTAAAAATGTATTGTCTCAAAGTTCAGATGAGCTTTGACACAACATCTATGGTGTTAATGATAGTTGATGTTGTAGTGAGGTCGCACTGGTCAGTCACAAAACGAAACCAATGACAAATGTAGCCATGCGAGATCTTTACCCAAATAATGGTTTGAATGATGTTTAAGCTTGTTTTTGTTTATAGATAAAGGTAATCTTCACTGAATAAGACTTAGCTACACTGATTCATCAGTTCTGAAAACATCTGACAAAAATCAGTATCATATTATTTTAGAGCCATTTTTGATAGGCCTACATAGCATAGCATGTACACCCATAGGAGACCAAATAATTTAGTCATAAATTAAATAAATAATAGTCACAAAATAAGATAAAGATATCTTGGGTGGTTTGTAATATTTGTATTAAAGAGCCACAAGTAATAAATCAAGACCAAGAGTGTAGATAAAATTGACTGCAAAACATATAATTATTTTATAAGAAAACGTGGAGATAGAAAGGACAGCGTTTGAAGGTGGGGTTGCGACTAATTTGGATAGACATCAAAACCGATCTGTAGAATATAGAAAGTCTTACATTTCTTTGTACAAGTTTTGAGCTTATTTTAACATTACCCAGGAAAAGTGACAAACATAACATAACATTTGAGAACATGATCATGCATAACATACCACTCTTGAAAAGTTTTACAATCTAGAAAATTCTGTAATAGTATGAGTACTTAATATATCATCCGAGTCACGTTTATGTTCATGACTATAGTAAACCTCTAAACTGAAACCATGTTGCCACAAAAGTGACAACTGGACAGATAGATTTCTCTAGAGGTTATGGGTCTTATGGAATTCACACGGTTTAATATTATTCCGATCCCTGTTAAGAGGCCTGTTCTCTGTAGATACACATAGAATAATGGCACTGGTTATGCTAAAAGTGGTGGAATTTTGAAATGCTATGAGATAATTGACATATCTATACATTGCAGGAGATGCAATGACATTTTATCTTTGTTGATTTTATATATGAAGATTTTGACAGGAAATGAGAGTAATAATTTGATTTTTTTATTTACATACATTAAAAAAGCACAGTTACGTTGTAATACTTGTTATAGTCATTAGTATTAATGAAAATCATAATCCAAATAGTTCTAATAAATTTGAAAAATTAAATGTCCTTAAACTAAATTAACGGAATATAGAAATAAAAAAATGCTAGAAGTATATTACAAAAATGAATTAGTCGCTTTGTCACACAACTTATCTAGGAGAAATGGTAATATTTGTCTTTTACGTCAGTTCATTGCAGACTTCTAATATCAACAACCGTAAACAGTCGTTTAACACATTTTCAGACCCATGATAAGAGAGACTCTTTAAATGGCTGTGACTGTCATAGGTATTTCATTTTATATGCAGAATGTAATATCAATGACAGACGCACACCAGAACACAAAAGAAAAATCATGATGATTTACTTATAATATAATTAAATAATATATGTCAAATGACTGTATTCACATATTTGTAGTAATATCATTTCTAACTTGATTACTAAAAAAAACCTATATTTACCTATTTCAAAAATAGTCTAGTAGATAAAAAGACAATATTCAACATTTTTTTTTAATTTGTTGAAAATTTTGCATCATAAATTTTAGATTAAATAATCACAAAGAGAGATCTACAAATAAAGGAAAAAGTGTGTAATAAGCAGGAAATACCAATTCAACTAAAGACAAACTAGATAATTTTAGTACATAGTGCAAGAACATACAACATGCATAACAATACTAGTTCCTTTGCCATTGTTTACCTGAGCATCAGCTCTTCATCTATATATTGTAAGAGGCTCCTAAAACAAGATATAACACACTCATATATCCAACACATACAGGTATATACAATTAATTTAAATAGCTGTTTGTATCTTAAATAGCGTGTTTACAACAAAATTCTTGTGTACTCGGAAGAAATATTAAAAATTATACATCAAAATAATTTCGAGTCGCACGCACAATCACCAAAAGGATGACATCAACCCCAAAATTTTAAAATTATAATTCATGCAAAATATGTAACTATGGAAATACTAAATAAGAAATATTGTCATGCTCAATCTTCCTGAGTTTTAAATAGGCTATATTTAGAAACGATAGACAAAAAGAAATAAATAAATTAATAAATTTAAACCATGCACCCGAATTTGTATACATGTAAAAATAGTGCAATCTATATACACTTATTTCCATTTTAAAGCAACCCAATTTTTATTTTAAATAAATGCACAGAAGCAAGAATCCATCACCCATTTTACAGTATAAAAAAATAAAACAAAAATCATAAAATTAGTAACAAAAATAAAACCGAATATAAACAAATAGTTAGAAACAAAATACCAAAAACCCATTGTTTTTATTAATCATAATTCATGAAGGAAAAATAGTCATAATTTCATACTTCTATACCTTAAACTCATTCTCATAATATCATCACCCGTGATCACCGACACCACTTGCTATAAAATAAATATAGGAAAAACTGATATGAAACCAAATATGGTGGAATATGATAGAGACTATACATGCACAATTCGTAGCTCCAATCTGTACAAAAAAATCAATTGCCACACGTACTGAAGAGCATCTCACTTGAGAACGGCTCAACCGATTTGGATGATTCCTTTTTTGTTGTGTTCCTAATTGTAAAGACAAGGTTTGTATGAAAGACAATAAGCCTATGTATCTTTCTGTCTATCTGTTTGTCAAGGCTTCTTCGAAACGGCTACATCGATCACTATGCGATTTTCACTGGAAGGTAGATGAGTTTACTGGGCCAATTTTAGTGAACTTTAAATCATGATATTTTTAAGATCCCTGTATTAAAATAACCCTTAAAAATTGAATAATTCATTGGAATTTAATCAAAATGGAACTGCAATCGAAATCGGGAGAATCAGAATGAAATTAAACGAGAATCGGGACGAGGGGCGGCGACGGAATTGGAATGGAATGGATGGATGTAATCAGGAGGAGTGGCGAGGAAGGAATGGAGGATGGAATGGAAGTGGAATGGAATGGATGGAATGAGATCAAGGATGGAAGTGGAATGGAATGGATGGAAGGGGTGGTGATGGAATGGAATGGATGGCGGAATCAGGAGGGGTGGTGGACAGAATGGAATGGATGGACGAGACATAATCAAGGGAGGGGCGGATGGAATCGTGGAGGACGGAATGGATGAGACGGGATGGAATGACAAGCGGCGATGAATCAGAATCGATTAGATCGAGACGTAATCAAGGACGAGGAGCGGCGACGAATCGTGAGAGAATCGGAATCGGATTAGATCGAGACGTAATCAGGACGAGGACCGGCGACGGAATCGAGCGGAATCGGAATGAAAAGGGACGGAGAGCAGAATCGAGAATGGGGCCAGAATCAGAAACGAAAGCGAAACTAGAACCGAAATTGAGAACGGGACTAAAATCGAAAACAAGCGCACAAAAAATTGTGACTGGGATCAGAATCGAAAATGATACTAGGATTGAAATTGACATTGATCGATACAAAAGAAAAAATTCTTCGTCCATGCTAGTGCAGCTTGTGGATATTAACTATAAGGGCAAAGCCACCCACAAGAAAGTGCAGAACAACGTCTGCCAGGCCAGCTAGTTGAATATATTTACACATAAATGAGATCGACACATTTGTTTGTGATCTCCATCCAACAGCTACCTGTCCGTCTTGACATACACTCCAAGACACAGCTGCAAATGTTTAATTTGACTTTTCGCCCACGGTCAAGAATTGAACCCAGTACTTTATAGTTATAAGATGACGCTCTTAAACATATAACTACTGCCTGTCAGTAATGATATGCTTATTTTGAAATATTATAAAATTTTTAGATTATTAAATTTTTACAATTGTGAGACATGACACCGAATCTATATTAGCAAAATTAATTAATTTGTTGTAGTAAGCATCCAAAAAAAAAAAATTGTTACATGTATAGCCTCGTCAAGAGAAATATTCATAACTCTGAATGACATACTTTTCGCTAGAGGGCATCGTGTCGTTGGTGAGATCTTGAGTTAGCGGGTTGTGTTTGGGGCAGCTCATCAAAGAGGCCATACTCCAGTCCTCACTCAGCTGACGATGATGTGCTATATAAAATGAAATGATAAATCGATACATGATTTACATTGAAATAGATAAAATTGAATTACAGTGAATGAGAGTAGCCTTACAAATAACTTATTAGTCAACATATATGAATTAATTGAATGGTACATTAAAAAGAACATAATTAAATTTTATTAAAATCATATCATCAATAATCATAATTATTGCATTTTTGCATTATCAAATATTGATAATTATTTCAGTATTTTAAATGTGTAGCAGTACAAAAATTAATAGTCTATGACACGGATTCATTATTAAGTCTCTAAAATTGATTCTTATTAAGCATTACAGTAACCTAAAGGAAATAAAAGACTTTTCACAGGAAATTTTAATTGGATAATCTCATTTTGCGGTCGCATTGTGCTCTTTTTATGGTAATCCTGAAAAATTACATTTAGAGTTTCTTCCACGATCTCCTTTTAAAATGGCATTTAACAAAAAGTCAGTTTTAAAACTGAATTTGCGTTCCACATCCTCTCTTTAAGCACTGTTAGGACTAAAACCCATTAAGAGGAAGATGTGAATGTAAGATTAATTTTAAGAGCGAGTAATTTTGAAGGTGGTGGAAGAAGCCCTTAGATAGTAAAATATTTCAAAAGGTACATGTTAAATATACAGTTGTTAGTTTTCTTTTCTTAGCCGAATCACATCAGGGTATTGCACATATAACTCGAATGAATTGTATATTCTAAGCACTAAACTACACTCAGAATTACAAAGCCAGGTCCATACAGAACCAGTGTGTAAGCGAATGGTCTCACTTATCTATCCCACGTTTTAACATAAGCATGTACTGTGCTTCTTTTCTTTGTACGATGCCAAAACATATACCAATACATAAATTTAATAGTACGTCTGTCGGCGATCAATATTTTAGCATATTAGCATTTTAAATGTATTTTGTTATAAGAATGTAATCAATGTTTAAATAAATAAAACATCTGCTGTCGCCCCTGCCCCTTTCCTGTTGCGCATTCGCTACACACATCGCGCTCGCCGCCGCGCGATTATAAGACTAAGTGGCGCTGGGGTTTTCTTCAGTATAGCCGTTAATCACCCTAATCCGCTAATTTCAGCTGCGGCCTCACGAGGTTTCCTCCCGCAAACCATTTTCTTAGAAGGCCACTGAATGCTCTCTTAGACCCGCCAGATGACCTCACTGCCGAGGTTGAAGAATTAAATAAAGTTCTTGAAAATTTAATGGAATAGGAATAGGTCTCAAATCAATAATCTATCAATGGTTTAACCCCGGGTGCTTCAACCTCACAGTTCGACCCGTGTCGACCTCGTGACTCCCCACAGATCAGATCATCCGTCACGCGCATCTGTATGTCGATCAATCGCGTTAGATGAGCTGACTACAGCCTTAGCTGACAGCAAAACCACAATTATGTTTTCGGAGGTTTTAGTCCGTGAAAGTCGGACACTCCCCGTGCACGCGATGCGTGGGAGCTCATTATGTTTTGTCCCTCACCCGCAAGGAGAATCTCAAAAAAGCGCAGGTGGTGTGGCCTTGCGTTTCCTAATTTATTCGCTCTCCAGCGCTTTGCGCGTCAACACCGTATGCCATATCGGCAGCAGATGATGTGTGTGTGAGACAAGTCTTCTTTATTTTCGCCTTCAAGTCAGAACGGCCGAGGTTCCCTTCTAATCGGCAGAACGGTCGAGGTATCTTTCATTCAGCATAGCGGCCAGATCGGCCGAAGTATTCTTCAAGTGCATCGTCAATTGCGGATCCTTTCTGTCGCTCAATTATAAGTTAAATTAGTCATGCCTCGTTAATGCTAGGATATTGCAATGTAGGTTGTATTGCGTAGATATAAACTTTATGGTTGCTATTATCAGATATATAAATAGCATTTTTAATTAAAAAGCCACAGAATTTATAGAAAAGCAATGAGCATTGACGGACCCCGTAAGTGTTGTTGAGGAGGTAACTATAAAGTTCAATATTATATTAATGTCAATAAATACGAAATAAAAATAAACATCTGAACTAGCGCATTATGATTGCACAACTATCAGCGAACAGACGCTGGGAGCCTGAGACGCTCGACATCATTATTAAACCATAATTTGTGCAGAATAGATCAATTCGATCATGTCATCGAATCTTGAATAACTTCACTGCAAAGTCACGTATCATTAGTGAAAGATTTTCATCGACTCACCGTTTCGCTTGATGGTGCCGTCGCCGCTGCAACTCCTCGTAGAGGTCGATGAGGGGCGGTGCGCGGTGCGGAGTGAGATCGTCGTCCGCGTCCAGGTCCACGATGGGGAGTCGTCAAACGCCAGAACGGCGATTCGAGTCAGAACGTTCTGGGAGCGAGAGATAGGAAGAGAGAACTGTTGAAAAAATGGCGCGTATCAGCTCCGACGCGCTAACGTAGTTTACACTTTCATATCGCATGTATTTCATTGTCAAGCATACAGATAATCAATAGAAAGCAAATAAACTCATCTCTTGTAATACTGAAGGCATGTGTGTACCTTTAATCGTATTATTAATAAAATATTTTATATAAATTATGTCACATAGGAAAAACTTTGAAATTCCAAACTACACATAAACATAAACTAATAATGTTCTACACCACATATGTGAAAAGTTTTCAGTGTTAAAAATAAAACATCTACAGAAGAAATATACACGCGGTCAGTATAAGATGCGCGAATATGTTGCGCAGACTCAATTCCGCTGTTTAATTTTCGTATCGCGGTCAGTATATGAAAATCGATTCTTAAGGTGTGAATTCCAAAACTATTTTATGTAAGTGAAAGTCTACTGCGGATTCACCTCGGCGTAGAGAAGCGGGGATGGCTCGTCGAGGAGGCTGGCGGGCGGCGTAGGGCTTGGCGGGCGGAGGCGCTTCGGCCAGCACGCGCCGCCCGCGCCCGTGCCGCGATGCTATCCGTTGCGGCACATGCGATATAGCCTGAGGAACGTGTACAAAAACATATTTGTAAATACATGCACCTCTATTCACAAATATATATAAATGCCAAATCACAAAATATTATACAATTCCTAAATAATCTGAAAGCAATCACTTCAATATAACCAAATTCAGATTAAACATTGTGTGCGTGTATATATATAAATATATATGAAAATATGTATTTTGTAAATTTAAATGATATTTTGTGAATATAAATAAAAATATATATTCACTTTATTATTCCCACTAAGGACCAAACAAATTAAAACATGCACTTTCATACTGACGATTTGATTTCCAGAAATAGAAACTGTCTATTAAAAACAAAGTTCCTATGTTTTCATGATATGGTTCTATGACTTAAGGTCATCACTCCCCATATTTACCCGCATCATCATCCTCCAAACTGTTGCAGAAACTCGTAGGGTTGCGGTTTCGTAGGAGTTCTATGGCCATCTTCAGTTCCAAAACGCTGAAATATAGAAAACAAAATGTAAAAATACTACATTCAATAAATTCAGATATTCGTAAGGTTATAACTCTCATATTAAATAATATGTTCCATATGCAACCAGACGATGCACAAAAACAAACAGAGCTCACATTTTAATCAAATGATGCATTTGTATGCGAACTCATATAACTGCTATGTAGATCCCTCCCACATCTGTTCTCAGGTTGAATCTTGATACCACCATGGTTATCAAAGTGAATGTTTATTTGCTTACATTACCCTTCAATTTGTTTGATTAGACTTCTATGTCAGTTAATAAATCGCCTTATCTCAAGAGCTGTATTCAGTACAGTTTTAAGATCTGTTGCTCATTAATAAACGTTTCTAAGTTCTTTTGCAACACATATCAGCCTGAGTACTGTCAAATGACGCCTGTGTATTGACGATATAAATGTAACTTGCATTCTTAATGTAACGTTTTAGGATACCGTATTGAAGAATATCAGCTGAGTGGTCATTAGTTCAAAGTAAGATCGAGCATAGACAAAAAGAGAGAATAATGGAAGATATTGATATCTATAATTACATTATTTGATATTTAAGATGAATTTTTCGCTCCGGTGACTAAAACCCGAAAGATATAAAAATTATTTAGAATTTTCGTGTATACTTATATATGTCAAAGCTAAATACTTTAAACATTAAAAAATTATTATTCAGATTTCCTCGATGATACCTGATATGTACAATCTGAATTTGAATTATATTCGAATATCCGATCCTATGCTACGCCTTGATTTAAGGGTGTTAGTGCCACATCTTGCATTCAACTGTTTTATATTTGCTTAAGATAATTAAAAAGATTTTTTTTAATACTGAGAATATGTTTTTATCCAATACAGTAATAAAATAATAACTGCACACAAATACGAAGCAAAAAATTAATTAACTTCTATAATTTCTTCAAAAATGTACTATTGTAGTTCACAACACAATAAACAACCATAAACACTGCACCAATGGCGCACGACAACGTTACTGCCGATTGATAAAATATTCATACAAAATAGTTAACATTATTTACTAAATGTGCATAAATGCATTGAAACATAACAATAAAATAATGACTTTTATGATTGTAATATATTATAATATTTATAATGATTATATAATGCCATTAATATAATAATTTATTTATATTGCATTACTGATGTCATTTCGATTTTATTCCTATAATGGAACGTATTAGTTCGTTCCGACAAAATAAATTTTTTCAGAACTCATGATATTTTACTTGAGTTAGACATCATATGAGTATGACTTGTTTATTAATTCGTCCATGACTTAAAACCAGATTGACGCTGATGTTATCGCTTGATATAAGTCTTAAGATCTAATGAGAGGATTTATTAATACTTGACTTCTACTTACCTGTAACAACTTGTCTGCCGTTGGTCGTTTCGATTCTGGTGAGCAGACTTCAAGAAATTATGGAACGCGGGAGACCACTGCTCGCGCCTTTGAGAGTTGGCGGTTTGAACCTGACTTAGACATCAAGAATAATACCTCATCGGATGCAGTTCGAACATAGGTGGTTGTAACTCCGCTAATTCTGTAAGTGTTACCATTAGAAATTATTGATTTAAACAGAAATATGTAAAACTATGATATCTACTTAAAATTAGATTGAAAGTAAATTTGAACAAGGATTAGCTTAAACCACTTCATTTTATTTTAAATAAACTATTGGTTTGTTTATGGACATACAGTATGTAAATGAATAGTACCGCGCCACTTTTTCTTCCATTATAGAGTATCATATTTTAATTACAATAAGCATAACCTATTTATTATTTGTAAGTATATTTATTTTTACCCTACTGCGCGACGCAAAGTCGTGTAATATATTTATCAGCCTATGTATGTTTGTAACATTCTAGAGACTATACACGTGGGCAGATTTTGATGATTCTTACGTCAATCGATTTGTCTTAATGTTGTAAATGTCAGGACGTGATAGTAATGAAAATTTCATATAGCGACAACCAGAGGTGATATTCTAAAAAGGAAAAAATGGAAATCAACGAGTTATGTCAAACAGAATATCATTATATAGATCTTAAAAAATCATCATCAGGTTTCTCTGATATTTTTTTATCTCCAATGACCATTTAGGATATATAACGATTTAAAGCTGGTTAGCAACCATTCTCGCATATTTTATAAAACTTATTATATATTTGTGATAAAGTTTTACAATTATACAGTAAGTCTTACTAATTAAAAGAATACTTATGAATCCAAAATGATGGTTGTGAAACACAAAATGGCGGTAAAGACGAAAAAAAATTCATACCATACTGAAGGACATATAATTGAGTAGGTCTTTCAAACGAAATATCATGTTTCTTTTAATAACAATCTCTGTTTAAGAATTAAACAAATTGAATTTATAATTTGAATTTAATATTAATTGATATAAACATATCGATAAAAGAATGACTATTTCATTACAATAAGATTATTACATTTACTCAATTATTACAATAAGATACAACATGGACACTGATAATGATGATAAATCTTTTAGTTTATTGTTAAAATTAAAAAGTATAAATAACATGTTTAAAGTTCAACTGTAAAAGGAAACAACATATGAAACAAGATAATGTAAATCATCCACTAAACATGACAAATATTTGCAGTCGAAAGCATTGATTCAAATTTACATAACTTGCTGAAACTCTTGCTATATTTGGTCTCTGATTGAAAATATACGTTTTGACGTGACAATTAAATTGGTTTGCCGGGTGACACTTCAAGAAACTGCATACGCCCGCTCAATGTTATGCTCACAATGAGAGCGAAGGCATCGCGTCCCCATCGCTGGCATGGTTAGCCCGCCTAAGAGCGAGGACAGATACAAAATGAAAGGCACGCGTCCCTTCCACTCGAGCACAGTTAGCCCGCCTTAAGAGCGAGAGATAGAGCGAGAGAGTGAGAGAGATAGGCATACACCGGTTCATGTCTTGCGCTTCTATTCTCTTAGGCGCCTGCATACAAGTTTACATTGCCAGTTAATTGTAAAACGATTGTGAAAAGATAATGAAGGTAGCCATATTTGTATATAAATACGTATGTGTGTAAAGGTAAAAATAAAATTTTGTTAATATGAAATTCAGTGCGAGATTCTTTGTATAAATTAATGTTTTAAATATAATTCTTTGTATAAATAAATGTTTTAAATTGTTACTATTATTTCATCCTTCTTCCTGCACTATAACGAATGAATATTCACATTACAATGATTTTACCACTCAAAGTCGTCACTGTAAACTTTCTCGCCCGTATACCAATTGGTAAACCATAATTTCATCAATAAAATAAATTCTAACATTAATGTCCTCTGTTTTAGTTCACTTTATGCAGTCCGATTTTTAATTTTGAAATAAATTTTTATTTTATTATGCTTGTAATTAAAATATGACCGTCTGTAACGGAAAAAGTGGCGCGACGTTGTTCTACACTGTAAAAATATTTTATATACACAATTTGATGCTATAGTTTTTAGACGATACACATTTTTGTTTTAAATGAGTATCAATTTGTTTTTACATAAATAGGAAAGGTAAATACAAAATAATTGAATGTGAAATTTGGGATAGAGGCTGTGATCAACAAGTGGTGATTCCAATCGTAAGTGTTAGTTTAAACACCCTCGGTGTCCACAGACCAAACTATGGATGGCCACTAATATAATACATTTTACATTATGAAACAAAAAGAGATATAGTTGTACATCTGGTAATTATCTGATACTAATTTGACTGCATTTAATAATTAGATCTTTGTTACTTTTAATAATCGACATATATATAAAAAAAAAAATAGTTCTCCCTCTCTCAAATAAATACAACTTAATATCTTATTAAGAACTTAAGTCTTATTTTTTATAAGGCACTATACCATTTTGTTTCTTAATACAATCTACAATCGGCATTTTAAAACAGAATCAACAACAACTTGTGTTGCTTGCATTTATAAAGGATGGTATCAATCATGCATCTTTTCGCAAAATACTCATAATCTCATTTTTTAGAACAAATTTGACAAAGTAAGTATGACAAAATATATAATTCAAAATATACTTATAAAATAATATAGACACAATCACTAAATGCTCGGCCAGACAGCAAGCGAGAGCCTGGTTGTCAAGTCATTGCACCACGTGATTAACTTGAATTATGTCTCGCGCTCGGACTCCGCGATGTATAATTTTTAAAGAATTTTCCTAGTCATTTACCTACAAATTACACTAGATGTTGTCAGTGATGCAAAGGTCACCAATGGCATTATTAAATAAGTCCCTGATTTTCCACATGTGTTCCACTCACCTCTAAACAAACAAGGCAAACTAAGGCAAATTATTGCGTAAACGATATGCAGCAAGCAATATTACTTGCAGTCTTGCAGGTTGTTGACTGTCAAGGTAAGTTTCACTATAAAGTCTTGGAGCCGCAGCAATGACACCTCTATAAGCTCCTCAACAATAAATCATGTTTTCATGTTTGAGACTACTGAATGGCATTGTTATTAAACACTTCAATATTAATTACACACAATCTTAGTTGCAAAAACGTCCATATCGCAAACGCAATACTTATACTACAACTGTTACCTAACACTAACATTAGTATCTATCGTAAAACCAAAAAACCTAGCTTCTGTGAAGTTTAAAGACGGCACGCGGCTGTGCGACACTGCGGGCGTTGAATGACTGAGGGGTTTCGTGAATTTTTAGTGAATGTTCTAAACTATTTTTCTCTGAAACAACTACTTCAATGACTATTGTTTCTTTGGAAAAATTGTTCTAAAGAAGAAGGAGATCATATTTGTAGAAAGATGTATAAATGCATGATCGATTCCATATGGTATATGTTAATATTTTATATGTTCACTGCATAAATTTTAAAAACAATTTGTAAATCGCATAATCAACATTAAAATCAATATTATTATTATAATATGATGGATATATGTAAATGGGTTTAGTCAACCTTACAAGAAACTAATGAAAGAAAAATGTTGTAGGGATGGTTTGCCAGAAGTGTCAATATTATTTCTAATTTAGACATAATGGCTACATTACTGATTTGTTAAAGGAATAGAATTTGGATAAAAATTTCATTGATGTTTCTGCATACCAATTGCTGTGATTCCGCAGGCCCATATGTCACATAATTGATTGTAGCCACCTTTCCTTTCTACTGCAGCCACCTAGAATAAAACAGACTTGGCATATCGGAATATACATGATCAAATATTAGTTACGAAACAGCTCCGGCAAGCCTACCTCAATCGGCTTTATTTTATTGCATTTCCATCCGGGATTCATACATCCCGACGTTTATCTTGATCTTCGCTTGGACATTGTTACTATTATTCTTGGTATTTATAACTTTTTTATCGATAAATAGATCCTATGTCATATTCCAGAAGATTATCAATCTCTTTATAAAACCTGATAACAATTTGTTGAGCCGTTTCGGAAATCAGTTTAGACAGACAGACAGACACAGAAAATAAAAACATACCTAACTTGTAGTATAGTGTTTATTGGAAAATTATGATATATCAAAGTAAACTGAGCATACCTCAGGCGCCATCCAATATGGTGTCCCTATGAAAGACTTCCTTTGTTTATGGTTGCCGTTATCTGCTGGGAGCCGAAATCCGCCAACTTAACGTCGCCGCATTCGGTAAGTAAAATGTTCGCACCTTTGATGTCTCTGGAATTCAACGGAATAATTATTACATTGATCAATAAATGCATGCCTTGAATATTTATGAAGTATGATGATTTAGATAGGTCAATAGTGACTTTTTTATACATTGATGAAATTCAGAAGGAGAAGTAAATATGGTAGGATTATTACTGATATAAATAACAGTAAATATGATATCAAAAACGGAAACAAAATTAAGATCAATTAAAAAATTTATACAATGGAACATTATTCTCAATTTCATTCTTTTGTGCGCAGAACAGTTTTATAATACTGTCTCATTTTGACAACAGTACGGTATACAATGCTCTCTGTTGACTAAGTGATTTAAATGATTCTATATTTAGCCATACCCACTCTGTCTTGTGGAAAGATTCAACTATGAAATAAAAAAATATTGATAACTCTATTGGGTCTATTAATGAATAACCATCTCAACTAAACTAAGAGCATTTAAACAAATAACTATTGAAATTTTGAAACGGTTCTTCTGTAGGCGACGCAAGAGTACCTGAAATATTTTTGGATTAGACGTAATGTTTAGTAAAATTTGTAGCCGGTTTATGCAGTTTCTGCATTCATAATTTGAATTTAGAATTCATTGCTAAACCATAAATATTAAAATCTAAATGGCGAGTATTTAAAATGACAATTTCTATATGTAAATTCTCAATAGTTTATTATTTATAACAATTATTTTATTAATAACTGGCTGAGCTCCGCAGTTCCACCTGTGTGGACAAAGGACGAATTCTCAATTTTTCGTATTGTATGATTACTCCATCAATCATAGTCTGCATTATTGTATTCTAATTTGTTGATTTTTAATTTATAACACATCTGTGACAAATAACACTTCAAAAATACTTCAGTAGCAGTTAAAAGTGATCATAATATTTATGTATGCCTCTGTGCTCTGAGGAACTATTATTCTACAATGAAAGAAATAGTGTCAGTCAGATTTCATGTGGACAGCCCATACATGTCCCTTAGTCAATCATAGCAAAATCCTATAAAGTCCTAGCTTGAAGGTTTTTTGTTAAAGAATCCATTCAGCAGAAGACATAATTTTCATCTGCCAAGTTGAGCTCTTGTGGTACTGCTACATGAAATGCGATTCAATCACTGAGGCGCCTATTTCTATCAAAATAATATTGAAACAACTTTATAGATTTTGATGAAACTTTTATCTTTTACCACTTCAGGTACTGATGTACAGCGATTATAGAATTTTGTGTAATTTTTAGTAATATTAATTATATCCAATTACTTTATCGGTTCTATTGAGTCAATCATATAACAAACATATTATGCACCGGACTTGAAAAACTAATCAACCATATTCATTCTTTAAATCCTTGCATTCCACATGAAATTCATTCATTTACTTATTTATAAAGAATTAAACTTAAAGATGTCTATGAATAATGTGCAATTTTATGAGTAATTATTTCCATAGCAGCAATGGACTTTCATTTGACTGCACATGTATTATAAGGCTTGCTGATGACTTCAATCAGCTGCCTCAACTTCAAGTCTGACTTATACCATTGAGTAATGGTATTTAATAGCTCAAATTAAAGTGAATAGAAAACAAAAATACTGACCGATGCATTTTCCCCACGCTGTGCAAATAAGATAGACCGTAAGGGTTTCCCCTGCACATGTATGCAATCTAGTTCAGTCAGCTGCCCGGTCACATGGTATATATCCTGAAAAGTCAAAAAATGCAATGTGATATTTTAATCTAAATAAAAAATTCAGTCAGAAGTACGAATGCCATTCAATTTCTGCAATAATGACAGATGACTTAGGGGAATCCTCAAAACTATGTAACTAGGTAGAAGGGAGGGCCATTAATGCCTAGAAAAATGTTTTAATTTTAATTTATTTGTATTTATAACTCAGAGAAGAAAATGGTTGAGGTGAATATCTACATGTAGATACCTAGATGGACACTGAAACATTACATGGTTTGAGACTGACTTGTTATTATAAAACTTAAAGTCCCCTTTGCCATTTCACTGTGTTTAACTTTTCAAATTAAGTTTTAAACTTAAATTAGTGACCCAAAAATTAACTCTTACTTCAAAGTTACTTTTTGAACTCGACTGGTTCAAAAGGGAAATCGATTTTAATATTTTCTTCTCTCACCTGCAAGCTTCCACCTCCGCAGTATTCCATCGAGATCCAAAGCTTATCCCTTCTGAGGTAGGAGCCATAATAAGCCACGATGTTCGGATGCCGGCAGTCCTTCATCATCAAGATCTCCTGTTGGATGATGGCGAAATCGTCGCCGGGCTCCAGCTTGATGACTTTGATCGCCGCCAACTCAGCTGCCGCTGAGCCTTTGGCCTGCGAAACAAAACAAATACAGTTCTAACGGTACATGATACAGTTCTAGCTATCACGGCTCAATAACAATAAGTATTTTATCGAGTTGTGGTGGTCAAATGGTCAATGCAACCTCTTCAAAGGCAAATAGATTTGATGTATGTTCACGCAGGTAATAAGTGTTCAAATTAAATTAGGTCAAATTAAAGCAATTGTTCCATACCTCAGACTTTGTTACAATATTTATAGGCCATTCAGTAGTCGACAATCATTATAGAACAGTCCCCGACCCACATTTGAATTGACCAAAGACCCCTGAGAAGGCAAACGTAATTTTGGATATAAATATTTAGGACAATTATAAGTCAGGATCTAGTGTGCATCCAGGCACTTTCACGTCTGATGTACAATTCCATATATAATATATTTGTGGAGGCTAAATAGCCAATGGTTTCAGGGATGATGCATAGTAGAATATAGCATCAGTTTTTTTTTAAATTTACACATTTTTATTGTTTTACAGTCAAAATTAAGAATAATAAAAATTCAAATGTTGGCAATAAGAAATTTTGAATGAGAAAAATACAACAATACAATGAAGGTATGATAATAAAAATACAGCACTAGTATTTCTAATATTTTAGACAATTAGCAAAAAAATTTTAAATTTAGAAAGATATTCATAACGCACACAGACGCACGCGCATATATATATACAATAAAATTCTATATGATTTCTGTGTGAGATACCATTAATTTTTAACATGAATATATTACCTGAGACAGTAAAAAGACATTTTCTTATTCAACTAATTTGTAATAATTACCATTTAGTCAAATAAATAATAACATAAATGAAATACAACATTAGAACAGAGATCACTATAAATACCTGATTATTGGTTGAATTACAAAAAAGTTAATGACTGAATGTATGATTTTGTTTGAGTTATAATTATAATACATAAAAAAAATTCATATAAATATAGAAATAAAATAGCACCACCCAGTCCTCTACTTTTATATAACACTATGTTTGAATAAAGGGACCGATGGTACTTTGAAGCTCGATCAAGAAAAATAATTTGATAATTGTTTGCTGAATGACTCAATTCGTGATAATATGATGTACAACTTGTATGAAAATCATACAGTAGCGGAAGTAGCACTTTTTTAACTATTATTGAAATTTATTGACTCGACAAGAAATCAACGAGGTGGCTAATATTTATTATCGCCAGCTTTTTCCGCGACTTCGCCCAGACGGGCATAGAAGTACTTTTTCACCTTTATATCGTATATATGATGATGTCGATATCATACCTGGTCCCATTCTCGATTCTGATCTCACTGATATCCATCCCGGTCATGCTCTTGATTATATATCCTCGGTCTCACACTTAATTTCGACAGCGGTCCCAATTCCGTCTCTCGATTCACCTCGCTATCCTGCTTTCAATTTAAATCCCGCAACTGCTCACAATATGGATTTGAAAGAAGCCAAGGCAAATTCTAGTATTGAAATAATATATAGGCTACTCACGTATAGTGCAACTTACAAGAATGAGATAATTTTAGAATCGATGTAGTAGTTCATTTCTTTAGTACAAGTAGGAAGTAATTGCAGATAGCCCCTTCTGAGTAGGGCCTGCTTATTGACATATTATGGCTGCATGAATCATTTTTAATAGCATAATCACTGATTATTCCATCAGGCTCTGTCTAGTATGCGTACAGTAGCGCCCATCTGCGCAGTCTTCACAAGCATGTGATTCATGTTGTAGGTAAAATAAGCAAATATTTGAAATGGCGGGAACTAGCTAGGCGGAGAATGAGTGACGTCATTCCTAGTTCCCCATGATACTTCTATCTTTTATATATAATGTCTCTTTTTTTAGTGTTAGCCTGTATAATGCGAATTCATTATAAAGCTATTTAATCCTATAATAAAAAACATACTAAATGTGATGTTATCAATCTCAAATGTCTTTAGTAATAAAATGAGCATCATTGGTTTACTTGCGATCTCCAATTTTGGTAAAAAGGTTCACATTTAACAGTAAAACTTTTAGCTTCGTAAAAATAGCAGCATTTAATATAGAAGTATTATATGTTGTATTAACTTAAGTATAGATTAAGTATGGATTCTACCTATTTTTATGTTTTAAGTGCTTAATAAGTATGCGGTCTGCGAAATATTAAAAAAAATGATTTATTTCTAAACGCCAACGCCATTTCAATGAAATGACCATCATTCATGCGGCGCGGCATGGAAACTGGTAATTAATTTAAAATTTAATTGACAGGAAAATTAATTTATTTTCAAACAGTTTTCTTTTTAATATTTTGCTAACAGTATTGATGGACAATATTTATAAAAGTAATTCAAAAGTGGCTTGCACAAAACGACATGCTATTTTAGAATGTAACATAAATTCAGATTGAGTCTCGTGATTTGTTTTTATTTGTCTGGCGCTGGATAATTTTAAAATTTTTTTGCAAAGAAAAAACAAACAAAAAATATCAAAAAAAAAAAAATGATATAATCTCTTACAAAGTGTAAAGTATATGGATATTTGCAACGGTCTATTATTTGTAATGTCAAAATTGAGAAGCGCGCAGGTTACAGAAAGCTTAAATAATTATATTATCATCGCTAGATGGTCAAGCCTGTCGAAATATTAAACGAAAGGAGCAATATACTAAACACAAAAAAAAACTTGGAACTGTTCCAAGTTGAAAAGTATTATGCAAAAAAAAGAAATTAATTATATGGTATAAAACACCCCGGCCAGGAAAATTAATTAGCAACCAAAACGACTGCACAATTTTCTGGTTGATGAACCAGAACGACTACGGTGGCACCCGGGTCGACGACCCCGGTCGAACGCTTCCTCATATAGAGTGAAATATCGTCGCCGATGGAATAATAATTGCATGGGTTGCGATGTTTTAAAAAAAGAGTTATTCGACCGGTCAAGTGCGAATCAGAGTCGGGAATCGACGGTTCCGCAAAGTGGAATTTATTAATATGCACAATTTGCAAAACGTTAGAAAAGGGACAATACACTACTTAAATGAATGGCAGGACTTCGTGATCTGTTTCTTTTTCGTTTGTCTACTTTCAATCAGCGTTCTCGCGATCAGAAAAAATAATTAAAATTTCGGAAATGTACGGCACAGACACGAGTTAAAATAAAAACCGACCAAGAGCGAGTCCGGTAACATAAACAGTGTAGTTCCGTAACAATATTTATTTGATAACAATCAATACTATATAAGGTCTTAAAGGGCTTGTACATAAACACATTTTTTCAGCAGAAATTTCACTGTTGAAAACATGCGAAATTTTCGATAATCTGTATGACCCGACCATCTACTATTCATATTAAAATCTATATTTTGGTTCGAGAAATTTAGAAGAACAGAGCGTAAAGGTGATTTTTAGAAAATTTTGAATTGCATCATGAAGACCACTGGACCAACAATGTATGGTTACGTAAAAATTTTTTTTAATATCCTTGGAGACAACATTTTTAGACACTTAATACGATTTAATAATTAAAACCTCTATTGAATCTTTAATTTTAATGGAGAACTTTCTTTACTAATTGTTGTGCCGCGTCACCAGTAGCGAACGTGACCAAGTTCCAGATTCCACAATAAAATATGTTTTGAGATACACCTATGTGACAGACGGACAGATATAACGGATGAACGTCCCCATAAGAGTTCCGGTTTTCCTTTAAGGTACGGAGCCCTAATAGGTTACGCAGTTCAAGGTCCTCATGTCATAAATAACGAATATTATAAATATTCCTATTGAGAGACGTTGATTTGAAGTGACTTTGTCAAGTGCGCTGGCGAGATCTGTAACTAGCTTGCGGGATCCTTGACCGACGAAACATAAAAAAAAAAACCTTTGACGGTGACGTTTACCTTAAATTTATACATATACACATACATACAAATATATATGATTTATTTCTGTAAACGTATTCCCACACTACTTCTTCCAGTTTCATTTCTCCTCTTACGTGTACTTCTTCTATTTCTTCGGCATATTGTTTAGTTCTGCTCGTTCTATTAATTTTCTATTTTCACACTTCTGTGGCTTCTGTTACACGTACTAAATCTTTCATTCACGCTTCCAGTCCACGGCTAATTTGTCGCTAGTAAGTTCAGAACTATCAGGCGATCATAATCCAATTTTAAATAATACCGTATAGTACTGACGTTTAGAGCTGTAACATCGGTCTACACGACTGATGGAAATATAACTAAGCTATGTTTTTATATCAGCCTAATAGCTATAAAATAACGTAGATTCTATTGATATTATCCCAATTATTTTCAATTAATCCTTGCGCAGAGACAGGCGGGACAGAGAGAGTAATAAAAAAATTCTATTTTTACTTCATTTCAAAGTTTTCCTAACACTAATTTTCCATTATAGTGTTGTTTTTGTTTTAATACATAGGTATTCTAATTTCTTAACACCTTAATCAGCCGAATTCTATACACACAGGTGTAATCTGATTTCAATTATATTAGTGGAATTATACATGAACTTGTTTCATGTGTCCTTCTAGAAATAATCCCAAACAGACACTTTACAATAATGTTTAAAAATCAGTCCAAAACCATAATAATCAGGTTACGTCCTGGACAAACAGATCTATTTGGCCACCCCATTACAATAAAAACGGATACTATTTTCTAAAACAAAACAGCAATTTCCTTCCCTCAATACCGTGCGTCAAATATGGCATCGCCCTAAAACAATTTCTCCCAATTATAACACACAGCCCGCTCTCAGAGCGACCCAGACAATGGCCGCGTTGTTTTGATTTAATACGGAGACGTTAACCTGCGCGGACGCGCACGCAGGGGCGCGGTCCGATCACGCCGACATGGGGTCTCGCACGGCGCGTGGTGTACTCGAATTGAGGCGAACGTCGAAAAATGCCTCGCCGTGGCCTACTGTTAGCAACGGAACGCGGCCGTGTTTACAATACGAGATGAGTCAGTGGTTTTTGTATGTATAAGCAAAACGGAAAAATGCAAAAATGCATAGAATAATTAGATATAAATTGAAATACTTCCTTTGTTATAGAAAACGTTTAATATAAATCTACGTGTCCATGTATGTAAAAAGAAAGATTTCATTCAATAAAACATAGGAAATACATAGAATTTCTCTTGTAAGCTGTTATTCTCCATTTTATTTTTTTTGTAAAGGAAGATATATCCAAACGTGTCCTTCTCTTTCAAAACAACGCATTACACTTTAATTTTTTACTTTCGATATCAATTCTGTAATTGCTGTGCTTACTTACTGATAACATTATTTCTTGCGGGATATTTTTTTCCAAATCGCCAAATGTACTGCAACATAAATAAATAGTATTTAAAATATATTAAAATAATATTGTGAATTTTTAATTCTGTCATGTTAACAGAATGTCGAACATCACAAATTCACTCACAATAGAGTCTTGAATAGTCTTCATTAAATATCTTAATCTATTTACCCGGTCTGATTTATGTGCAATTATCTGGGTATGTGGATGAGTGAATAGAAAATAAGTTGTCATAATTTTTGTGCTCTTGTAAACGCGGCTTTCGACTTTTGCACGAGTCCAAGTATCAAGGCCTGCATTCTTAATAGAAATATATGAGCGGTGGTCATGTTTCTTATTTCTGGTCAACACCAGAAAGTGTATTAAAAACTAGTAATAAAAAATTAAGCCACTCACTGCCCAAACACTAAAAAGTTCTTATGAACAGAAGTTCTATTCAAGCATAAACAACGCTCCTCATATGGTATATTAATTTAGAAAATTATTTCTAGAATATCACACAAGACTTTACTATAGTCAACATGATATGTCAAGGAACTCTTACACAGATCATTTCCAGAATTCAGAAACGATGATCATAGATCTTACTTCTTTAATTATAATCGGGGATCTACCACTACTATTAGCTGCAATAGTGGTAGAATACCAGCTGCCACTGTCTATAACTCAATTTTTTCCTCAGGAATGAAACTGAATCATTTCAATAAACATTTATAAAAGTATGCACAAAATACATTTTTTGTGTTCATAAGGTCCTCAATTAAGACGCTATTTCGGCTTAATAAAAACAAATTAATCCGTGCGAATAACGACCCCGACATAAGCATGCGATGTGTCGTTTTGCTAAATCCGACGCGACGGACGGCAAGCAACTAATAGTGATCTTATCCACACATCTGTCTGCGTGTACACTGATAAAGTGTGGCTAGGAGACCCTAATTAACATTACGACCTTTATTTCGGAGATAGGCAGATGACATGGCGAAGTCGGACTACTGTCTTTGTAGGTGGAGCAGATCATTTCGAAATTTATAAAGGATGGGAGCGCTAAATTACCATTATAATTAAAGAGAATTTACGGCTCTTGAGGTACATTTCATCAGTTAGTACACAAAAAGAAAGAAATGTTGATTTAAGATAAATATTTTTGAGTCAAAATATTTTTTTGGTAGACTTTCATAATTTTCGATGAAGCAGAAAGCAAATATTTTCTTGATTCGCGAAGAATTTACTAGAGTAATGTGATATTTTGCTTTATTTAAGATATTGACGGTTTTTCAAAACAATCTCTCAGCTTAAGTAAACCTTTTCCGTGTATATAAATAAATTGTGGCTTTCATTGGCGTACAATTTTAAACTTACAAATCTTCAGTACAATTTTCAAAATGAAATATCAACTATTACACTTTTAAATCTTTATAAATATTGCTTAATCGATGTATCGATTACATCGTTTGTAAATTAAAATATTGATTACAAACGACATCAAAATTCAAGTAACTATTGAGATGACTAAGCAGAAATGTCGAGGGTCGTTTTGAAGATGATCTTAAATGTTCATAATGAATCTTCAATGACCGCTGGTGTATATATGAGGTTACAGTATAAACCCTTGGTCGTTCGGGGGTGATCACAGCTTTACTAATTGAATGAACAGCCGTTAACCCCTTGCGAAAGACGTGTCGCGGCACGCACACGCGGAGCGGTTCCATTGTCGCCGACACGTTCTGTTTAAACATTACATCGGTGTGGCACAAATGGTGCGTTTGCACAAGTGTATTGCAATAATTTAAAAGTGGCTACTATATATATTTTTGTTATTCATTAACCATTTGCTGCAATGACGATATAGACGTTGTTATTTGTTACACGAGGCCTTTTGCCGAACGGCAGTCGTGCGTTCTATCTCCAGCCAGCGAAAGACTGTAGTGAAACAGAAACTATTCATTTCATTCTTTTCATTTATTAAGACCGGCTTCTCGGTGCTTCTGATTGGGAAGACGGCCGAGCGGTTGGCAATTTGCTTTCAAATCAGAGAAGGTTTGATTCTCGCTAGGGACGAAATGATTAAGCGATGACGTTTTGAAAGAGGTAAAACTAAAACAAACTCGTTAAGTCGTCGAATTCGGGAGTTATCATCCTACCAATGGCAATCCTCAATAGCTCACGACCTGAGCCGGACCGGAGCGAAGAGCTAAGTTCCGAGTCCCACGATTTCAAAGAAGATCGTAAGAAAATAGACACTCTCCTGAAATATACACAGAGTAATGTGACTTCGCCGAATTTGCCCTTCATACAGATGCCTTGTCGTTTATAACGCAGGTTAGTATAGTCTTATAGCAGACAGAGGGCTGTTAATCATTAGACACGAGGGCTAAAGCAAATGTGTCATGCCGTTGGTGTGCGGTGTGCATTATTGCGTATTCAAACTATGATCAAGAGTAGCGTAGGTATCGAAAAATTTGATTTATCTTTTTCTCTATGATGTGATTTATGTCGTACAACAAATGGAATTATCACTCGATATCATTACATATCGACGTCTAACATTTGTTAGTATCATCCTCATTGTAAGCTCGTGCACTGTATATTGATGATTTTTTTTGGTAAAATCGACGTAAACATAAAAATTACAATAAAACATTGAATTGTAATTAATATCGTGAAGACGTTTTCAAAATAAAGAAGTATCAACACTATTACAAATTAGAGGGTTTATTTAATAATCACGATGACTGCGTAAATTTCCACATCAAATGGTCAAAGTTGATTACAAAATATATGAATGTTAATTATGAACATGATTCGAAATGATAAATATTTATTGAGCTATTTATTGAGTGATTTATTTTCATGCCATCGGTATACATCTCATTATAACTTGGTAAGAAACTAGGTAAGTCGTAAACTAACCAGATCTACAATCATAATATTTTTAGTTAGACTCTAAGAAAAACTGTCGAAACCTTTAAAGCATTAACTAATGGTTTAAAATTTCAACTCATTTTGAGCTATGTCGGGTGATTAATGGTATTTTAGAAATAAATTTACTATCTAGTGGCGCATAATATTTGGTACTTCGAAATGGAATGCCAATATGGAGATTGGAGATTTCTAGAACTGAAAACCCAATTAGAAAACTTAGCAAGATCAATGTTGAAGATGTAATTCGTATAGGTCATATAAAATCATATTCGGATAAAACAGTCCGAAATTATGTTAAATAGTCGTTATAAATTATTTTTGATATTACCATGTTTAATTTGTGTCGATTGATTATATTATTATTTAAACAATAAAAAATCAAACATTCTTGAAAATTTGCCTAATTTAGTTTTTTTTTTCTGGCAAGCTATTATAATATATAAAACAACATTAACATAAAGAATAATTGAAATGTATTATAAATGGGTATCGAATATCCACCTAATCGATATTCAATCAGATTTGCTACAAACTCTCCCTGATACAGAACGCTATCAACCACAAGCACAATCGACATAAACGGACCAAGTGGAGAGAGTACACCTACTCGAACCGACCCGGCAAAGTGCAAGGACGGTCCGCCGGCCGACACGTCACTCCACTAATTGACCGGCTCGTCCGTCAACCGACCCGGCGAAGTTTGTTGTGATACAGAGCACAGGGGGGGCACGGCCGAAAACAGAAAAAAAAATTGTTTGTCTGCACTCGCAATAGACTTGATTAAAAAAAATGTGCAATAACGATATATACACTTGCACATGTGGTTGTAATTTAACCACTAGCTATAGCTATAGCTGGCGGTTAAATTACAACCATAATTTTACCCATTACAATAGGTAAAATCATTTTCTTCGAGAGCGTCTGAACGGACGTTGATGAATTATTGTAATATACAAACGATTAATATGAACTAGGTAATCTATACATATATAAGCGAAATACCACTGACTTGACCCATCACGAGATCTTCGAAACTATAGGTCCGATTGACTTGAATTTTGCATAGTTGTTTTTCAGGCTCAATAAGAACGGATTTTAGGCAAATCTCATCCAAAAAAACATTTCATCTACTATCGTGTGATAGTAGAAGTCGCTTTGTACTTTTTGAAATATTTTTTTTGTATATACTACCCTTGTCTACGCGAGCAGAGTTGCAGACAAAAGCTAGTACTTATATAAACGAGTGGGTTGTCGAAATAACGTTATTATAGCTTATTGACGAATTAGGAAAAATGCGGCGTTCTAGTGAATTGGCTGCATTGTTCGACACCAGTTCAACTTATTCATAAATTTTTCAAGTGTCAAAGATTTAAAAGTGTCTGAATGTGGAATAAAATGGGCGAATTACTCGTCAAATGTCTCCTATCTCCTAGCACTGTAGGCGTGCAAGTTGCTGAAGTTGCGACCACAATTAAAGATTCTGTCAACGATGAAGGTATGGCTAATGAATGTGAGCAGAGACTCAAGTCGCAGTTTAAAATAAGCAATGGTGTAACTTAATGCAACGTCATAATATGACATGTAAGAAGTAATAAAATTAAATGATCTGTATATCTGTCTGAGTCTTTGATCGAGGGAAGACGGTAAAGATAAGGGGATATTGAAAGAAGAATAAATGAGAGGAATAAACGGAATGCGCTGTCACGTAAAGGAAGACCTCAAGTCTACAAGCGCCTTTATCATCCATCATAGAACCCTGGTTGTAACCCTGTGTACCTTGTTGAGGTCGAATATGATAGAAGACATTTATGAGAAGAACCGGCATGGATTTAGCAAAACAGTCACAATTGTCACATCACAAGTTCGTTGTTTTACATGTAGATGAGGAGTTGCCGTTTAAGAATGGGAATATTTTAAAATCTTAAAACATAGGCGCATCGGTTGTTGATAGTTTAAATACTCTTGGCATGACGGTGGATGTGACTGTCCGACATTTTCCAGAGGATGTGCTGAATCGGCACGAAACAAACGTAGAAATTGCATTCAATTTTTTTATCGAATTGAGATAAACAAGATATTAACACTCGTTTAGGTGTTCGATATCTGTGAATCTTCTCGAATCGATATTCAATTCGTTGGATAGGGATTCGTAGCGGAAGAACATATTCGAAGGTGGATTGCATGCAATACCCTCATACATACCACGATTTAATATTCGCTTTCAATAGAATAAACGAAAGAAGACAAAACATATCATCACGACCATAATTAGAAACCTGGATTTACCCCTCGAAATTCCAATATCCGCGTCCGATTGATCGATGAAAAAATTGAGCATTTCGGTCCTTTGCGTCGGACATACCATAAATGAAAGCAACATAGACTAATATCAAATTATTGTTATATTTGAGGAATGAACCGGTTTTACTCGAATTGCGAATTCACTATAACGTTGAATACGATGTTTAATAAACGATATCGTTGAATATCACATGTATTTCTTTAAGTGTCAGGTTTTCAACTATCCCCCGCGGCGAGGGCTGAGGCGCACCCTTTCATGATTACTTCACTTCCGTCTTAGAGGCCTTAAGCCTCCCACGCCGGCCCGACGAGGCTTATCGTGCGGTTCGAGGCGCAGTACTAGAGGTTTAAATTGACTTAAAAACTCATTCATCAAGTGCTCCACCAGGTCAGGATCTAACTCGACGCCGTCGCATTCGAAGACCCTCGCACTTAACCGCCGAGCTACCAGGGCTCGTACTAATTTACCTTTACTATTTTTCTTTTCAGTTATTCAAGACCGATCTGATTTCAATTATCTTTCATTCGATTTCGGCAAATACAAGTGAAATAGCAGATCGATTTTTTTAAGAACTTCAGCTCAACAATTTAATAGCGGAGCACGTTTTAAGTTTATCAGCAAAAATTGCTTTTGTGTTCTGTCCTTTTAACATACAAATATCCTGACCTATGCATATATAATGAACATTTTCTTCGCCTGAACATCAGTTAAGAATTACTGAACGTATCGGCATGTGGTTTGACCATTCGATGCGAAATCGTTTTAAGCTGTTTTAAGGGTTCCGAACCTAAATGGCAAAACAGAACCCTTATAGTTTCGTCATGTCTGACCGTCCGTCCGTATGCAACATACATTTTATTCAAAAACTACAAGATGTATATAGAAGAAATTTATATTATAGGTATCTTATATAAGCCGCTTCATAGTTTGGTAGTTAAATATCAAAAATAAAAATTTCATGGCGCTTTATCCTAGAAATTAACAGAAAATGAAAAAAAAATTTTTCTGGCAAACATCAATGTGTTGCACATATTTTGACAGTTCTTTCAAAAACACTAATGTTTTTAAGAAATTTTTCACATTACGTAAATAATTTCGGAAATAATCGTTCTGAAAGTTGCAGAAATTGTCCCTCCCTTTATTTCTTAAGCCTGTTTAAAAATATGGAAAAAGCAATGAATGTAACGCTTAATAAATACTTTCAACGAAAATTATTTTGAATATGGTCAGATATACTGTTTTGAGTTATTGACAAAAAACTACGCTTCTAACCATAGGACGTAAGTACTATAAACATACGCTGTTATGCTAGTGCGCTTTAGTTTACACTAGTTTAATAGTAATAGTCAACAAACCCACTTGTTTATCTAGTTATAGGCGACTAAAGTGCTTACAACTATTTTATACGGGAAACATGGAAAAAGTGTAACAACGTACTTTTTCATCTGTAGTGCATTTCTTTATAAATAACGGCTTCGAAACCCTATAAAGAGCAAGATCCGACATGCTTTTGGCCAGTTTTTTTTTCGTGTGCTATTAGAGTAGTACTCGAGAAGAGTGGTGAAGGGTGTCGGTAATTATATACATATAAGTGTATTAAGCACATAAATTAATTGTCGCTGTTGGCGACTCGCATTATAAATACGATTACATGTTCTGGTTCAACTTACGGACACGTGGTCCGCGCATGCGCCGACGTACACAATAATTGTTTTAATTTTACACGGTCCCACAGATGTCCCAAAGATGAACTGCGCACACGCCCGTCAGATGTCTGTTCTGCTGGAGTCGTATACGTCATTCGGAACTACGGCTCTTTCTCGACGGGAGAAATTTCATTATCGTGATATTTTTTTTTTTGTTTTCATTCTCAAATTTACGTTCATAATTGTAGACTACTTCTCAAAGTACATTCACGAGAAATTTTTTTTTGTCATTCCTGACTGAAATCAATACACGGCTGTAAGAATAGATATAACAAAATTACAGAATTGCTCCGTCTCTGTTGTACTACGTGTACCTACATTAGAAATTATTTACCAAAACTGATTGCGGGTAATGTGAGTACAAGAGAATAAAATAAGACAATTTTTAAAAACGATGTCCGCCTGTCTGTCTGTTTGATCACGCTAACCTTCAAACCAACTCAACGAATTTTCACGGAGTTTTAACACATAATTTGACCCAGTTAAAGCCGCGAACAAAGCGAGTTACTGAAAAAAAACGCGTTTGTTACGATGCATCTGTTAATTCGTTTCCATCCGAAAATAATAACTACACATATATAAAGAAGATGAAATTTAAACCGATTTTAATAGAATTTGGTACAATGTTACAAAACAAAGTCGTTTAAAATATACAGTACTATCTCTCTGTCTGTTTGTCTGTATGCCATTTTATAACATGACAATGGCTTAACCGATCCTGATAAAATGTGAGGCACTGATAAAACTACAGTCGTGTATAGCTACATTAATATATAATATTATAAAATATATATATGAAGGCCCTATACATACAAGCAATTTTGTAATAAATATTCGTTTTACGATGCACTTAATCCGAATTTACCATTTTAAAATTTTATCTATATTTCTGTATGTGTCCTTGTAACTAAACAACGGCTTGACCATCTTAATGAAGAAGACTATGCAACTAGCTATATATAATGCCCATAGTTTTGATACATTTGTTTGTCTTGCTCTTCTCCAATGTCTAAATGCCTTTTAAACAAATTTTCCGTAGAGGTTAATTATCTCCTGAAATATGAGAGAAAGGGACAACCGAGATGAACACTGGGACCAGCATCGAATGTAGAATAGGTTCAGGTTTTCTAATAATTCGATAATAACTGAACTAAGTTTGATGACACTTGGTACAAAGGTGTAATTTTCATCGTGTAAAATAAGAGAAATGTATTATGTGAATAAATCATGCGTAATTTCAGGAAAAATGCTTAAAATCACTACTTATTATTTAATTTCCCATATTTATTTTGTTTTGTTTGTAGAGGAAAAGAGAGAAGGAGGAACCAGAAGATGGGATGCGATACACGCGAGAGGATAATTGCGATATCAGGAGTGAAGAAAGCGAGCAGGCAAGCAAGAATGAGGACGAAAGGATAAAAGTAAAAGAGAGATTATAGGGAGAAGGAAAAGGGGAGAGATTCTAATATCGCTTCGGAAACAGTATCGAAATCAGGATTGGTAACGGGATCAGGATAAGGATAAGAACGAGGTTTTAATAAAGATCAATTAAGATTCTCCATCAGCGTGAACAGAGTCGCGGACGAAAGCCAGTTATCGACAAAATTCAAGTGGAATATAAAAAGTACACAGAAAGTTCCATGTCATTATGAAAAAAAAAAACTTACATTTTTTCAGCTAATATTTTCATAGATTAGAAAACATTCTAGCTACATATTACATTAGTTGTGACCTTCAAAAATAGATTTTTTATTATAGCATAGTCGAGGGGCAAATAGTTGTATTTGTATATATCACCTCAAATTATTTTGCCTTAATTGAAATAATTGTTGATTACATTTTATCTTAGTACGTAATAGTACATAGTAAACTTAGTACATACAACACACAGAGTTTTAACCACAGCACTGAGGTGAGTGAAAAAAAAGTCGAATTGAGTTTACTTATTCCTTCTATTTCTTTCGGAAAAATACATTTTACAATACTAACACTCGCTCACATTAGATATTGATAATGTGGTAGCTCATTACTTATGTTTACGCATGGCGAAGCCCGCGGTCAATTGAAACGTCTTGTTGACACAGCATAATTCACATGTCCAAGCGGGTTGTGACGCAGGCAAAGTAGTGGGCAAAAACTAGTATAATAACATATTCATAATTACAAAATTTTGTAAAAATATTTCTAAACTCCTAAAACATTTGGTTTATTAACTTTTATTAATGTACTGTACATCAATGATTCCATATCACTACATAATCTTCTAAATATTTTTCTAGTAAAATATGTTTTATTTAAATACAATATTAACTATTTATGCTTAAATTGTTCAATTCTAAATATGATATTTTATGAATATTTTTGTTAAGTACTAAGAAAAAAAAATATGTTCCATTTGTTTGGATCTTCAATGCAAGCCTCATTCACACTTGGCCGGTTTCATTATTTGTTATTTTTATTTAGATTTTGCACTATAATTACATCAAAATTAATGTTTAGGCATTCTTATTTTTTTACAATAGAGCCAAAATAAAAACATGTTCCCTGTAGGAGGACCCCTTAATTTTTTAACATTTGCTTTTTTACTTTTATTGGGATCGCTGAAATAACACATTCTGGCTACTGTTATTTATAGATCAAAGAATACAGCTTTATAAATGTAAATGGATGGATGAAGTGGGCTTAGTAATAATAGGATTCCACTGACATCTTTTGGGAAAATAACTCTAAAAAATTCCAGTAATAAGTGAACAATATTAAAAATATTAAAAATGAACAAATAAATTATTTAATATAAGCCATTCTTACTACATTGTGATAGGAATCCAATGTTATTCATTGGGCAAATGACTCACTTCCTTCGTAACTGCTATGAAGATCCTAATTAGTATGCAGACTTGAAATGTACGCGTAAATAATAATATTTGATCATTTGGCCTTACATCTGCTGCACTTCAATAAAATTCCTGACTACTCTCCTGCACAATTCAAAATAATTTCATTATGGACATTTACACATTTTAAGAACATATTGCTTAGATTTGAGCAACATTCAAACTTTTTACTTTAAAATCGAATGGCGAGAACAAACTAGTTTAACACTTTAAATGTTTAGAAAGCAGTTTCTATTATGATAGATTTTGTTATCTCTTTATTTCTACTACTTATATCTTTATTATTACTACTTATGGAGCAAAATGCAATATTAAATTAATTTTTTGACTCACACACCTGTACTTTCATCATACAATTTTTTGAATGATGCACACTGTACAAAAATTATAGGAAAGCATCCTAATTATTATGTTATAAAATTTAAGCCTACCCTAAGTGTATAACGAAACATGAATAAAACTGATTTTTTATAATACAGCATAATAGAAATAACGATTTTGACAGGAAGTGGTGCGGGTGAGCAAATTTTGATCCCCCAGTCATCTCTTATTTCTAACATTTTCTAATTTCGTTTTAAACATGCACAGTTTCCGGTGAGTTTGTGATTCGCCATGACCATAGACAAAGCGCAAGGCCAGACGACGCGTGTTACGGTCATAGACCTTAGTGTCATTGGTGTCTCGCACAAACAGCTTTATGTGGCTATTTTCTATTTCTGTGAAGACAGCGAGCTCTTTTTTCATATCCCCACTCATTTGACTTTGAATATTTCATAAGAGCTTGGTGCTAAAATTATATGCATACAAAGCAAGGTGTAGCTTATTTTTGTCTAATGTAAAACTATGTTTTTTTGAATATTTATTCTTTGATTGTACTGAAATGTAAACAAATATAAAGATCAGACATTGAAGTGGAACCAAATTAGAGATTAAGATTCACAGCGACATCGATTGAAATAAAGAGAAGTCACTTTAAGTCATCAAAACTGCCATCATCAGCAAATCATGACAGAAAAGAATCACTGACACAAAATAACATGTAGCGAAATGTACAAATTATGACTATTTTTATATATATATACATATTTCTAATAAAATATAAATCTGACCAGAAAAATTAAGTGGAATTTTTTAAAGCTTATAGAAAAAAAATCAGTTTTTTGTTATAAAGCATGTTAATAATTAAGGCCAGATACAACCAAT
This sequence comes from Eumeta japonica, assembly GCA_005406025.1. Lineage (NCBI taxonomy): Eukaryota > Metazoa > Arthropoda > Insecta > Lepidoptera > Psychidae > Eumeta > Eumeta japonica. The sequence goes on along the minus strand of BGZK01002365.1, from coordinate 6,988 downwards.
CAGAACACACCTTAATCACACCGACTGCACGTGACAGCATTCCTTAAGGGGTAAGGTATTAAAGACGAAAAAGCATATTTGGTAATTTTTTTGCGGCGACATAAGTAATATAGTTTTATTAAATTTAATTACATACTATTGTACAACTTTTGAAGTATGTAAGAAAACATATTCAAAGAAAAATGTTGATAAATAAGCCAGTGATGGTGAATCTAATGAGGCGCCTTGAAAAAAAGTGGTTTTGCAGTAAACATTATAACTCGTTACCAGATCATCGAAACAAAAATTGATGCATTTTAAAGGTGATGTATTTCGATAATCAGGAAGAGTTTTTTTCATTTTTCAGCACTTGAAGTGAAAAACGCGATTTTAGCTCAAAACATTGCGATTTGTTATTAAAAATAGAAAGAAAAAAACTCTTCTTAATTGCATGTTGATTTATGTGAAGAAGTAATGTTCAAATTTTCAAAAGGATCGATTCGGTAGATTTCGAAGTCCCATGTTCAACGAACTTCAAAATGATATTTTCGGGAAATTGATTTTAAAGTTTTTATATGTGAAACTCGAAATAAACCATCAATAAAAGAACATGAATTTTTATACTTAGATAGAGTCATCAATGCCATCTCCATATAGTAAAACATTGTCACTATCTTTCCACGTTATGGGAAAGATTTTTTTCTCGGTCGACCCACAATATTACCACTTTTTTTTTACTTTTTTTGGCATTTTGCAAATAAATAAATTAATTACAAAACAACACTAAACGAGTGAAAATACAACTATAAACGAACGAACAGAAACGAAAATTTGAGAATAATTTTAAGAAAATTTTAGCTTTGTACACAACCATTCAGCAGAAAGTGTGCCAGTAAACTAGTTTCCTTCCTTTGAAAAAAAACACAGATGGAGATATGGATTCGGGAAAACAAAGGAATTGCAGCTGCTTTCTACTAGGGGTATTGAGCAGCTACCGGACATAAAATCAGGTATCACGGCCGGTCGTTTGAAACGCTGTAACTCCTTTAGTTTTAGTCAAATTGACTTAAAATTTGTACACAATATTCTCGACATATTGTTCATTCAGAAAAAAATACAAAAATAAAAATTTTATAACCTTACCCTTAGTGCAGGAAGTAGGGTGGAATATTGCATGAGAGATCTCTTGAAATGTCTTTGTTCAAGATATTTGAATCACATGAAACAGCTTTCATTCCCAGGTTTGCAGGGTAAATATTGTTTAAAATAAAAAGAAATAAAAATGGCTGAATAAAGAATATCTATCTCATTCTAAACATATATGTGGTCTTCTCTCAGGAACTGAGAATTTGAATATAATTTTCCTTTGAGGTGTAATTTATTTTTCTTTTTTTCAATTTCTAAATATTTTTTTGGTATCTAGTACTTACTTCTCCATGAATATTATTTTTATTTTATTTTATACTTTCTTTCTGTGAGGTCAAACTCAGCGACGAGAAAGAATACTCCTTAAATGAATTTAAGATCAAACTTAGCCTTAATAATACATTGTTACTGACAAATTACCAGCAATGGCAATCATCATGCAAATTTGCATTAATATAATCGATCTATCAACTACATTTTTTAAACAGAATTAAATTTTTAATAAGCAATATATTGTGACCTTATTTCATTCATTAAGAAAAATCAGTAAAATCTAAAAATGTCATAGCGCATGCGTCAATAGCGCCGTCACTAATGGCGGCGCACTACACCATTGTTTAAAATGAAAATTGAAATGAAAGCTTCAACCTTGACAAATATTTAACAACACATATACCTATTAGGTATGTAGTTAATTTACATTTCGACAATGGTCGAACAAAACCAGTGACAGTGTCTCATCTATTGTTATACAATTTGTTATCTAATAGGTCTATTCTTAGGTAAAAGTTGTTAATAAATAGTTCTCTGAATAGGAAACAACGTAATGTTTTTTAATTGCATTTAACTAATGTAATAAAACATAGATTTGCTAACTATTAATGTACTACGCTAATAAATGCAACTTGATTTGGAAATATCGACTGTGATCCAAAAATGCTCAAGGACATTAACACATTATTATAGCAATAATAAAAAAAACATAATCTCTATAAAGCATAATTCGGATAAATAGAATGATCACTAATTGCAATCAAAATCGGTTTTGTACGTTTTGATTAAAAGATGTTGACACATAAATAAGAACATTAAAAATCTGCTGATGCATTTTTTTGACTTGTGTTCAAAATATTATGTGTACAAAAATGTGTGGAGGAGTACTTTGTAGATTAATCCAAGAAAAAAATAGTTTTCACAAGTTTAGTGATTATATTGCATAATCAGTGCACTTGGTATTACTACTAGTATAATGATATGAAAAGTACTAGCAAAAAAGGTTGCAGCTCGTTGTTTGTATCTAGCCAGTTTTGATATTACTAAATAGATGACTTTTAAAAGAAAAGTAAAAACGATGTCCCACCATTTTTCTATTGTTTTTCTGTTCAAGAAAATACGTAAATCTAGCATAGATTCTATACATTTCGAAGTTTTAAAAAAGGAAAATATATGACACAAGCCACGAAAACATTTATGATATTTATAGATGTAATAGTTTCAGTAAGAGTACCACAAAACTGATTCAAGCGTTTCCGTTCAGTATTTTGATGTCAAAGATGAACGGCTCAGACCGACCTGTTACTGATAAAATCGATGCCATTTTGAAAAAGTAGAGCAAGATCGGCATATTAGTTCTTACGTCATAGCTGAAGAGCTGGGGATTGACCACAAACAGCTTTAATCCATTTGAAAAACCTGAATATACCAGACTTCAATATTTGGGTCCACACAAAGTCACTGACAAAATTTAATGAATTGTGTACTGGCATTGTGGCATTGGTATTTTAACACCAATAATGCATTTTCTTTTTGTCAGTTGCAATTGATCCAGAACAGTTATAATTGATATAAAATTTAGTTATGTATAGTTCCACTTAAAGTTTATAACTCTAAATTTTCACAGTAAACAATGTTACCAGTTTTTTTCTGTAATTTAAACTTTATACCTTCCTACGTTCCTGAGAAGGTCTTGACAGACAGATGGACAGAGAAGTGATCCTATAAGGCTCCCACATTTCTTTAGAAATACAGAATCTTAAAATGTTTTCTTTCTAAGAGTGAGAAATATTTAAATTTTTTTTCACAATTGATGTTCTAAGGCTGGATTTCAGTTAAGTTCTTCGAGACAAATGTTTCATTTGAAGTTGAAAAACTTTAAAGAGTTAAGTTTTAAAACAGAAGTTTACCACGATTTAAAGAGTTAAGTGTTGAACAAGCATTTGGCCAGTGTGGTGACTATGGTCCAATAATCTCGCTTTCAATGGAACGTAATATAGATTCCTAAGAACTACATAGTTAGTGGTCCCAGAATTGCAGTGGACACATGAAATATAAAAGATACAGAAATTCATTCATGTACACGAGGCAGAATCTCGGATGACAGTTAGAATATAATAAAACTTAAATAGAAAAGTCTTAGCTGAGTAGGAGTAAGTACATAATAAAAATTTTTCAATTTGTTACATATCGAATAATGGTATCATATCACTGCAAATCTTATTTGCTATGGAACAGGTATGTTATGTCAGCGATAACAGTAATCTTACTGTGTTATCACAGTGCAAACAAATTGAATATGATACCTGGGTAATGTTTTACATATTACGCATTACATATCAACGATATTAAAATGTATATTTATTTTGAATGTAAATAGGAAATATTGTTTTTGTTTTCTGAAAAAAAAATCATTCACTAGTTGAAATAAAACATTACATTTCACTATGTAATTTTGAACTATAATTTGTTATCACTATGTAAAAAGTTAAAAAAATGCGATTGTTTTGAATTATTAGTAAACACTTTTGGTAAGTCTATCTATGAACATTGATCTTCAATCACTTTGTTATTTTTAAAAAGTGCAATTTCAGCTGTCACCTATTAAATAATTTTCAAATGGGTACATAGAGTCAGTATTATAATTACTACATCTGGCACAAAAATGAGGTTACCAAACAATAAGATTGCAAATAAATAAAATTTGTAATAATAATGATAATATAAACTCACACCTATTTCCACGGGTAAGCAGACACTAGATTTCCATATTTGGTAATGATGTTTGCATATCTCTCTTGCCCTCACTGACATCCATCAATCTTTTCATGCAAACTCGTGGGGATGGGATGGGGTGTAAGACCAAATTTTTTCTCTGAGAAACATTGCAGAAAAGTTTTTTGGCCAGCGACCAAAAGGTTTTTGTATTTTCATAGTTCTGGAAAACCTAATGATAGAAAGAAATGATCTATGAAGAACCCTATCCATTTACAGTGTGAGAAGATTGATATAAGCACCTGCAATCCCTACTCAGGGCACATAATGCTTGCCTCAGAATAAATGGCATACACTGACTGGTTTGATATCCGCAGGGGTGTCATCAGACAGAGATGTGTGTAGCTCATTGTGCTATTCAACCTATTCATGGATAGACGCTGTATGATTTGAAAGTATGAGTGTGGACTAAGGGATGGATGAACTGTCTGTCAAATCTCCTATATGTCGATCATCAAGTAATCCTTACAATTCATCAAAAAAAAAATTGTCATGAAAATATTGCTGTATAAATTACATGGATTATAAAATGTAATATTAGAAATATTATACTGAGAATGTAGTTCAATGAACGGTTTATTGTAGCCTCCAGATGGGAGTCAGTGAATAATTATACTACTATGAGAATTGTTACAAGTCGTTGCATTCATCTAATAGGTTGTGTCACCCAGGTTGCTCAAGCTAATAAAGGTATGTATCAACTAAAAAGTTTTAATTGGACATTTTATATAGTTATGTCTAAGTTTTACTTTACTCCTTGAATAACGCTTTTGAGACACATATTATACCTCTTACTTTTTCTTTGACCTCTTCATTTAGCCTAAAATTTGAAGTGTTTTTAGAATAACTTTAGTCATTGAAAATATTCTAGTGAAGATTAACTGGGCCATTAATTATAGTTGTCAAAATTTGATCTCGGTCTCAGAGTCTGAGACTGGTTTAAGATTTCTTCAAAGCATGCAGCAAGAGGTTCAAGTTAAATAATCATTTCTTTATTAGTCTGTTGTCAGACAATAAACCTAGTATACTAATGGTGCTAAAAGAAACAAAATACTTCAAAGTTATCCATTTATTGTATATCATATACTAGCTTTCGGATATGGCAAGCCCCCACAAATATAGAAGAATTGTTTCATCTTTCATACCGGCTGATGATACTGTTCATTATGATCTCGATCCACGGTTGTACTCTCGATCTTTGATTCAATGTCCATCTAAATTTTGATTCCGGTCCCAATTTTGATACTGATCCCACTTAATTCTCATTGAATTATCCCTGTGGTATATTCTACACTGAAAACTCATGTAATGCTGCTAAACTATTTTCTGAAATGAGCTCCACTCTTACTCTTGAATTTCAATTTTGTCCAGCTTATAATTCCATCGAGGACCAGTGGTGATTTTGATCCTCTCGGACATCACCGTCCCCAACAACCAATCGACATAAAAAGAGATTTGTTCAATGTACACAGAAACTATGCCACAGGCAAAAGCTAGTGTATAGTAAAACTTGGCCACGTAAATATATTAACATAATAAAAAAGAATCGTGTAAATTGGAATAATGATTCTCAAACTATAAGTTCTCAAATGGGCAAACAGAAAGATATAATTTTATACATGGCCAAATATAAAATATATGTTTATATACCTTATTGTTTGACCCTGTAATATCACTTGATAAGTTTTATTGCTATAAATTAAAACACATTTAAAAAATTAACCTCATTATGATTATTTACGATTCAATTTATAATCTTTTAACCTAAAGGCCATAAATATTGTATTGCTTTTGATATGAAAAATTCTGGATTGTATACTAATTAGATAATTTATTTGTAAATGATCACCATCTCATGTTATTAGCAGAAAAGTAAAAGTGATAGGCTAGTCATCAGCATTTCCACCTGTGACTCGAAGAAGACTGTCATTTGCTTTCATTTTGACAGCGATGAAATAATTGTTGAAAAAGAAAAAGTACTTTGGAGAAGTTTCATAAGATTTTCAATGACATATGAAGTTCCTGAAATGCATTGAGCACTATGGAGCTTTAGTGGAGACAGTACGATGTGGTGGGAGACAATAGTACATCAGGCACTACTATATGTGAATGAGAATAGTGTCCTGATATAGCCATTGTCATTGGTGATACTCATAGAACAAAAAAAGCTTCTAGTTTGATATTAACGGAATTAAAGTTCAATAAAAAAAATATAAACTCATGCCTTAATCCAAGAAGTGTAGGTAGAGACTACATATAGTTTAAATTGATGATATTTACATTAATTAATAAAATTACAACCAAAGTAAAAATTTATGATTTCGAGGTAATAAATCAATATCAAATAGAAAGTTTTATAGGACTTTACTTTATAAATTTTTCGATGATGGTTGATAGGATTTATAGGAGTAATGATGACAATGAAAATAATGATGAATGTCAATGAAGCAAAAGAGGTATGTTAAGATCATACAATCTGTGATCTCAATCTGTTTTAGTGTTTCATTATATCGGAATATCATTATACATGTAAAGGTTAAACTTGATGGTCAATCTGTATATATATGACAAGAAGAGTGAGACATTATTTATTTATTGTTCTTTGTTGTTAACTCTAAAATAAATCACAATTAATTTATTTTCACAATTAATTCAAATTACTACTTTGAATTAAATTAATTGTGATTTATCATCAAATTTGGTTTATTTAGATAAACTAAAGTGAAATATAAAGCGCTACTTATTACTTTAGAAATAGTATAAGCTAAATTTAAATAGGTGAAATGAAACCATGAAACAATATTTTTACAGAATC